>JASDQU010711930.1:27738-38197 GCA_032191745.1 Picea mariana
CAGGTGGATCTGGGGAGATCGGTTTGTGTCTGCACTTACGGATTTATCCTTGAACAGGGGCCACCACATGGAACCCCATTGGTGTATAAAATTTTGGTTTGGACTACACCAGTATCGAATCCGCGACCTCGGGCATGGGGGAAAGACTTTGCGTAGGCCAGGCCACTGGCCCGCCTACAATTGTTTCTTAACCCTTATGTTTGAAAGTAATAGTTAATCTTGAAGTTTGGTTAGTTCAAGCGGAAAAAGGACTCGGGATTAGCCCCAGCCCATGGACACCAACTATATTACCTTCCCACATGACCAATAGTGTGACGAATGGAGTGGGCTGGCCAACGGGTGCGAGAATCTAGCCCAACACCTAGCCACATGGGGCCATGCGACCAAGATCTCCATCGGGAAAGGTGCTAGTTGTTCTAACGACGCAACAAATATGCCCATGATTTGGAAACATGTGTAGAGATAGGTTTGGTTACGCAGAGGCCAGGTTTTGGCACAATGTGTATATTTTGGCGAGCGGAGACAATAGGTTATTGAGAAAAACTTCCAGGATGGGTATTTTCTTTAATTTTTGGCCAAACTAGGTGCAGAAAGAGCCTAGCTAAGGGATTTTGAACATTCTGGAGCCATTGGAGCCATCGATATTTCATTATGAGCATTGTAAAGCATTGTGTTTAACACTTTGAGCATATAATGAAAATGATCCATTGGAAGATAGACCAGGAGATGTATCCCAAGAGAGGGGTGAACTCCTTTATCATTTTGCTGTGTTATGTGCTTATTTTGATGGTTTTTTATGTTTGTTTATGTTGTTCATTTTAAAGTATAAAAAACTCAATATTTTCATGTGCTTGCAAATTGATCCAATTTCCCAAGACACATACATTTTCCAATTGTAAATTTGTATACACAAACCTTTTTCATTTTCAGATCAAGTTGGTATTAGAGAAAAGGTTTTTGAAGGTTTGATTGTTTGCAAGTGTTTTGTTTTCTAATGCTTACAAGGTTGAAACTCACAAGAGGAGAAGGTCAAATTGTGGATCCAAGTTCTCAACTTTCAAGAAGGAGAACCATTCAATCACCTCAAGCTTCAAGGAGGCATTCACCAAGTATGGCTCATGAGGAGAGTCATGAAATTCTTATTTCATAAGAGGAAACTTTTAGAAAATCCTTTTATGATATGAAAAAAATGGTGAAAGTTTTATATGAGGAAAGGAATGCAAGGTTGCAAGGAGAAAACTCAAATCCTCCAAGAGATAATGAGGATAATGGTGATAAGACTCCAAAAGGGAATGGAGGGAATGGTCACACTCCACCTCCTTCACCTCCATCTTCCACTTCTTCTACCATCTCACAACCATCTCCAAATTATCCAAAAGAACATGGTAAAATTCCTCCACAAACTCCTTTGCTTAAGCTTGATATTAAGTTTGAATTGCCTATGTACAATGGAGAGGTAAATGCTGAGAAATTGGATAATTGTATTCCTCATATTGAAGTGTATTGTAGGATACAGAGAATCCAAGATGATGAAACTAAGATTCATCTTGCTTCTCTTAGATTGGAAAGTGAAACACTCATTTGGTGGGAAGCCAAAACTCAAGAGGACATGAAGAAGTATGGTAAAGTTTTATTCTCTTGGAATTATTTTATTGTTGCAATTAAAAGGCAATTTTATCCATTATAATACATGCATAAAGCTATTATGGATTGGAAAAAATTTAGGCAAGCTAAAGGGAAAAGTGTGCAAAGCTACACTCAAGAATTTAGGAGAAGAGCTTTGATTTTGGGTATAGATTTATCTTCTCAAGAAACTTTACTCAAATACATTGGAGGATTGCATAGCTATTTGAGACACACAATTCTCATGTTTAACCATACAAATCTAGATGAAGTTTGTGTACATGAAACTCATTTAGAAGAAATATGGAAGAATGCTCCTCAAGAGGGTAGCAAGAAGCCATTCTACAATGGAGACAAATGAAAGAGGAAATTCAAAGGAAATGGAAAGAAGAATACTTCAGTCAAGAAAGAGGGAGAAAAAATCTCATGTAAACACTGTTCAAAAGATGGCCATGATGAATACCATTGTTGGAAACTTCATCCTGAAATGATACCCAAAGAGTTAAACAACAAAATGAAACCAAAGACTGTTGCAACTACACAACATGATTTAGGATCTAATTAGGGAGATGAAACAAAAATCACAACCATGGGTTTTGAAGGTAAGGACTTTATTACCAAGACTAGTTCCTCAAGTAGTAGCCTCAATGAAACTCAACATGAAAAAGAAAGAATAGAGATTTTCCACATAAGGGTTATTTCAAAGTGTTGGCACATGCCAATTTTGGGAGAAATTGAAGAAGTTTTGAAGGAATCATAGCATTGCTGGAAAATAGGGGAGCATGCCGGAAAGAAAGGAAAAGCGACATTGGAAAAAGAGGAAAAGCAACATATGAGGCGTGCATGCAGGAAAACCTAACCACATTAGGGTTAGGGTTTTTGTAAGATATTTTAATGGTTGATAAGCCAAGAATAAGTATAAATAAGTACCTAGGAGGTCTAGGTCGGGGGTTCTAGCATGTTAGAGAAGATTGTTTTGCGCAACTAGGAGAAAGATGGTAAGATCTGTCACCTTTTTGTAATTTGTTGAGCTGTAGGAGAGTCAAGCAGCTCGATATTGAGGGTTAGATAACAAGATGAGGAGCTTGGTGTGATCTAGTCAGCTTCACATGGATCAAGGAACCTGTTGTGATGGTAATATCAGGGACTGTAGTGTGCACAATGCCATCTATTGCAGAACCATAATAAAAGAGCTTGAGAGCCAAATATTTGTGGATGTATCCCAGGAGGGGGTAAACCACGGTAGATCATGTGTTATGTGAAATACTTATTGCTTATGTTTTTGTTGTCAATGGTTAAATCTTAGATGAATGTCTTGATGAAGTAGTTAGATCTGTTGATTTACATGCATGAATAAAGAACGACATAGTATCTAATCTAGATGGATGATATACCAAATGAATGAAGGTCACAAGTATAATCGCAGATCCCCACTCATTCCCAGACTGCAAGCACTTGAGTGTTGCAGTCACCCATAGAACTATCTATGGTTAGACTGCACGATACACTCTGTGTGTTGTGTTTCCTTCTGGTTTACCAGGAGGGTCGATAGTTTTAGAGGGATTTGTTGGAAGCTTGTTCAGATTTGAACCTGGGTCAACCTAAGAAGTAGGAAGGGACAGGGATAAACAACACATGGTTTTGTTGTCGGATGGAACTGCATGGGACTGAGTGAGTGGGATCCATGGAAGAACCATGCAGAATATGGAGGTGTAGAAGGGTATGTTCAGACCATGGAATCCAACGAAGGTGGAGATCAAAAGATGGTTGAAAACAAAGGAGCTTGAGTTTGCGCAGAAGGACAATAGAAACCCTAAAATAACAATGCGTAAATATCTGGACAAGTACGTGTTTAGTGACTTGCATGAAGAGTTTTTATGTGATTTTACGCATGTATTACATGAGTGGCTATTGAGGTTGAAAGAAAACCACCCTACAAATCGAATCAAATAGATTGAGTGGAATCCTGTGGGGATCGCGCAGTTACAACAAGATAACAACAAATTCACGCGTGCAGTAGATTTCTGGCTAGACAATATTGTTGCAGGGTTTATCATAAAATTTGCAGTAGATACCATGAACTCTTACAAATCAACAGAGAAATAATTTCTAAGAGGACCCAGAGGTAGGTATATCAGATCATTGTATACTTCCATTAAGATCTTACTGAATAACCAAGGTGTAACAACTATGGAAGCATACAACTAAACTTCCCCGTGTGCATGGGGAAAGGGGGGAAGCACTGAAGAGAGTTGAAGAAATGGAGGAAGAAATGGATAAAGGAAAGAAGGAGGAGATCTTGGACCCAATCATGATGGAGGAAGATCATATCAAGAAGATCATGGAAACAACTGGAAAAACGTGCAGTGGAGTACCCTACCAATATAATATGAATAACAAGAAGAGACCCATAATAGATAGAGAGGGCTTGGCAAGTTATGAAGAAGAGGTAGATGATCTCCAGAATGTGGAGCCGATTGAGGAATCCCTGCGCACAACATATGAAAGGAATAAAATAGTTCCAAGGGAAGGAATAGGAGGCATAAGTCCTATCCATGTCAGTGTTAGTGTGGAACCCATAAACCCATGTGCGACTAATACACCAGAAAGAACACCACCATTTAGACAACCAAATTTTAGTGAAAGAAAGACAGCAGGGAGTGCACCCAACCAAGGAGTAGCTACTAGAGGAGCCAATTCGGGAAGTGGTAATCAAGTATCTATGTTGCGTGGGGGTCATAGTTCATCATTGTTCAAGATGACAGGACATGATCCCACCATGAGGTTACCCAAATTCAAGGGAGAAACATTAGAAGATCTTGAAAAAGCACTTGTTTATCTGTGAGAAGATTTTGGAAGCAAAGAAGATCACAGATGATGATACAAAACTTACGCAGTTAGCTATCACACTAAGAGACTGTGCATTGGATTGGTACATGAGCTTAGCTGCTAATAGTCCATCAGGAACAACAAGGACTATTGTAGATGTCAAGAAGCTATTGATAAATGAATTTCAGAAACCTAGTTCATAAGATTAGTACATGAATGAGATGATTGAGATCAGACAGAAACCAGGAGATTTTTTTTGGGAGACTGATCATAGGTTCAAACAACTGAAGGGAAAATTGAAGTATGTCATGACGGATATGCAACATAGACATCTCTTTGTGAATTCACTGCTACCACACCTGAAATACCCTTTCAGGCAACAGAAGTTCTAAACACAGGAAGAGGCTCTACATGAAGCCCTACAACTTGAAGAGAATCAGTATCAGAAGATAGATCCAACAATAGAAGAGTTGAAGGAGAATCTGAAGAATCTCACATTTCAACTAAACCAGGATATTATTTTTGGAAGTACTGATGAGAGGTTAAGCCAGAAATTTGCTAAGGATATATAGAATGAATTTGAAATGTTACTACTCAGAGAACTATCCTTCTTTGTGGGTCTTCAGATACATCAAAGAAACCAAGGAATTTTTATTTCTCAAACTAAGTGTTGTTCCTGAATTTATACTTTAAGGCTGTAAAGTATACCATCAAGGCATCCGTAAAGGTAAAGATAATTAAAATATAAGAATCAAAAATAAGGGTAAAGCAAAATTAGTTTCTCAACTGCCTCTGTCTAACTTCCCCTTGTTCTTGGATACTGATATCTCTCTCAATAGCAGCCCATGAATGTTCTAATTCAGCCCGGTTAGTTGTTGTTTGTAGAATAGTATTAAATAGGTTTAAAGCAATACTGGTTTGATCTTGGAGACCAGGTTCTATGTTGGGTTGTCTATTATTTGGGAGAGTCATGGAGAGTAAAATTTTATTTAGTTGTGAAAGAATTTGATAAATTGTTACTTCGGTTTTTTTAAGAGATGAGAATAGGAAAAAAATAGTTTTGAAATTCAAAATAATAACATAAATATAGTTGAGGCCGTTTTCTGGACTTGAAACAATTTGAGAATCGTAAAATAACAAAGAAATACTACTGAAAAAATATGAGGCTTTAATCAAGAAAGAATCTCATATTGTAACAGAAAATAAAGAAGAAAACGAGATTTCTAATGAAGTTTTAAATATCATGGCTCAAATGATCCATGGGTCTTAAAATTACTGATAGCAATTTCAGAGGAAAAGTTGTAAATAATTTGATAACCAAATCAATCTAAACTATAAAAGATGTATAAAATAAACTTCAAATTGATCATTCATTAGAAAGACATTGAAAGAGAAACATAGAAAAATATGGTAAACAAGGTTAAAGAACACATAGCTACAAGTTGGCAGGATTCAGAATCTCGTTTGTATTCGTATATCACAGTGGGTTGGAAAAATTTTAATACAATCGGCTCTCTCAAAAAACCCAAAGCCTCTTCTCAGTCTCCTGAAAATATATTTATACATGATCATCAAATATTTTCCTGTTGGTGATTAACCAACTTCCTAAGACTACGGTTACATGGATGAATAATGTCAAACCGTTTACATTTCTTTTCTAACTACTTTATTATTCTAATGATGAAAATATTCAAAAGAGTATTTTTATGTTTGTGTTGACGAACTTCCTTCTTCTTCCTTAAGACAACGAATACATTTTCCCAAAAACTTCACCAAAACTCTGGGAACGTCTGGTATCTCTTTTGCCTCAAATATGAAGAATCTTTTCTGTAATTCGGGCAAACGATCTTCTATTATCTTCCTTGTGAATTTAATAGTTTGTAACTTTAAGTTCGGTATCACTATCCATTTGTCGATTTCGGTGATATTGATTACCTTAATTTTTGGGATCTCCACCTTCATTTCCTCCAAATCTTCCTTGAACCTTAGCTGGTGCTTAACAATATTAATCTCTCCTAATAACCCAGGACAGTCATTTTTTCCCATATTCAATGAAGTTTTTTCTAAGAGATCAAAAATTCCTTGACAATCATCATTAACATCTCTGGTTATTCTTTTATTTTCGGCCAGGTCTGCTTCCCACACTTTGAGTATTACATCTCCTTTAACCTATTCTGAAATGGATAGTTTTTTAATATTTTAAACCTCTTCCTTTGTTGAAAGGGATACTGCTTTTTGGAAAGTCGTTCTGACCACTTTCACTTCTCTTTCTTTCTAGAGAACATTCTCCAAAGATTTATTTATTTCCTGAAAGTAATTCTAGACAACTTCCAGATTTAAAAACACTTTTTGTTGTTCTTCGTCTATCTTCAAATGTATTCCCAATACCTGAGCCTGGAAATTTTCAAGCTCTACCACTTGATTTGAAATAGTTCTAATCTTATCTTGTAATTGTTTATTTGCTTCTTTTTTCTTTAGGACCTGTGCATGAGTGACCTGTATTATCTGATTTGCTTCCTCTAAGCTTGTTTTCATTTTCTGAATCTCTTGAATATCTTTTAATCTAGCTTGTTCTAGACCTTTTTTTATTCCCCAACTGATATTTCTTTCAGTTTATTTCAATTTACCCTATAGCTGATCTATTATTTGGTCTTCCTTTAACTTGTTCTGAAATGGATAGTTTCTTAATCTTTCTGACCTCTTCCTTTGTTTAAAGGACTACTACTTTTTGGAAAGTTGTTCTGGCCACTTTCACTTCTCTTTCTTTCTGGAGAACATTCTTCAAAGATTTATTTGTTTCCTGAAAGTAATTCTAGACAACTTCTAGATTTGAAAACATTTTCTGTTGTTCCTCTTCTATTTTCAAATGCATTCCCAATACCTGAGCCTGGAAAATTTCAAGCTCTACCACTTGATTTGAAATAGAACTAATCTTATCTTGTAATTGTTTATTTGCTTCTTCTTGCTTTAGGACCTGTGCCTGGGTGACCTGTATTATCTGATTTGTTTCCTCTAAGCTTGTTTTCATTTTCTGAATCTCTTGAATATCTTTTAATCTAGCTTGTTCTAGACCCTTTTTTATTCCCCAACTGATATTACTTTCTCTTTCTTTCAATTTACCCTGTAGCTGAGCTATCGTTTGCTCTTTTTGTTCCAACATAGTTGTCAAACTGCCCACAGAATATAAATTTGTCAACACTAAAGCTCCCATCATGCCTGCTATCTCTGTAGCAAATTCTTCATCTTTAAGTTTCTTTCCATCTATAATGACCCTATGATTTTTAACCATCCCATCTCCTCTTGGATGGATTTCCTGTTTCAATATTTCCCTTCTCTTTTTACTGAAAAAATAATCTGATGAAGGAATCTCATCCCTAGAAATTGGCTCCAGATCACTGATAGATAGAGCTCCCTCGTGGGGGTTTCCATAAGTGGACTGCAATGGAGTCAAGGAAGTAATGGGACTTCCAGGTTCCGTCGATGTTGTTCCTCCTATCTTTTCTGGAACATCCTTAGGGATTTCTGGGGATGTTTCTAGCTCCTTTCCCTTCCTTGCCTCTGATTCTTTTGTCTAGGAAATTTCTGTGTCTTGTGAAGGTATTCCAGTATTTTTCATCTTGCCTTTAGTATTTGCTTTGTCCTGTATATTTGTTTCAAAGCCTGAGGGAGGCCCTTCCTGCTCTGGAGGTGGGGTCGTAGCTTCGCCCTGCAAACTTTTGGGTAAACAAATTTTCCTATGGCTCTGGACTGATGCGAAACCAATCTGTGAGTCATGTGGCAGGGCATGTACTTTGTTCAATACCTCTTCATAGGATTTAACCTCCTTGACTACGTCATCATAAACAAATGTTTCGTGCTCATAGGCTTTTAAATTACAATGCATCAAATGTTTGCTTACTAATTGATAGGGGTCATGCTTTCTATGTTCAATATCTACCAATTTTACTTCTTCCACTGATTCACTCTACTTTAGAATGGCCTAGATTTAGTAATGAAAAATTCCCGATATGTACAAGGAAAGTTGGCCATGACTTCTTCTGAGCTACCTTTAGCTCTAATCCAATGCCGCCTTTTACTATCTGGTGGGCTGCTTCTCTACACACCAATCTGTTTGGTAGAAATTTAGGGAGTGCATGAGGGGGAATAAAACAACCATAAACCCTATTGTAGGAAAAATTCTCGTCAATAAACCAGTCGGCTATTGCTTTAAGATTTTCTATGAATGTATCAGAAATGCGAGGGGGTTCGCATCCACAAAATATTTTATGCATTGGAATTATAACAAAATGACAAATTTCATAAAATGTGTCCTTAGCATTTTCTTCCCAAAGGGCAGAATGATATTCATGAATGGGTTCTGGACAGGTTATATTCCAACTCCAATTCATTAAGGGAAAAGGAGTCACGTAGCAGATTGCATCCATAATGTATGCTGACACGTAAAAGGCCACTGGTTGTCCCTTAGATTTTGCAACTCTGTAGTTTGATATTTCTTGTGTTAGGTTATCCGACAAAATCTTACTCCAGTTAAAAGCATATCCTTCTGAAGCTTCTTCTAAAAAGGGCACCCAATCTGCATGAAAATGGCAGGGATCTTTTCTCTCGAAAATTCTACACGGCATAATGGCTACGTAAACCTTGTATTCATTCAAGGATCTTGTAGCATAAACCCCATGGGTATCGGCCCTAAATTTTGATGGACATCACCAGTTTCTAATTATATCAGGATAAGTTCAGTCTGCCTTAGTGCATTCTTTCCTCTAAAATTCAGCTAAAAACTCGGCATTAAAAGTATGTTTAGGATTTGGCGAGAGTTTATACATTACTTGTATATGTTCTAGCCTGAATGAGCCGACGATGACTCCTTGATCGTTTAAGATGCTCCTCATCAGGATATCGACCTTTTCCAGGGCCCAACTGATCATATCATTGTATGCCACGAGCCGAGGGCGCGCCACAATCTTATGAAGCTATGATTCTGCTATGTCCTGATAGTGATTCTCAGAATCAGTATGAGCATTCTTGAATTCATATTCCAGAAATTCAGATATTTGAGTCCAAGATTTAATGGAGTCTATATCATGTGGCATGGTGTCGGAGATGATATCTCCTTCCTGTGTATCTTCACTCTTCTTCGGTGCCTTTTTCGGTGCCATGACTTTACATTAAATGGAAAACCTGTCATAGAAAAGGAATGAATGAGCTCAGCTGAGTGCTTCTTGTGCTTGATAAAATGAAAATAGAAAACACAGACAATCAAATGCTCTTTTAATTCATTTAACAATGATGGGGTTGACGCAATTGACAAGAATTCAAGACATTTAATGCAGTAGATATTTTACTGAGATACGCATTAGTACCACGTATCACCAGTTATTCTTTATTTAAATGGTCCCATTTTGGCGCCTTTGAATTTTAAATAAAACTCAGAACATTTTACTCAATCGGAAACCGAAACATGAATGAAACCCTAAAAAATGATTATCATTAATCATGCTTTGGAAAAAGGTTAATTTGTGCTAATTACAGATTAAGATGCTAATTTCATTTTTCGGGATTTCAGGGATCGTGTTGTTGAAAGGTATGTATTCTCGAAATCTGATCTCCGAAATCGTGAAATCGCGACAAGGTTAATTAAGACTTAAACGTTTTAGCAAAGTAATTGATTGATATTAAGCGTTTCGAGATTTCGGGCATCGTTTTGACAAGAAGTATGTCATCGATGAATCCCGATTTCCAAAGTTGAGAAATCGCGACATGTTTAAAATAGGACTTAAATTCATCTTAATTAACTAACTAATCAGGGTTAAGGATAACACAGAGTTAGTTCGGTTTAACACAAATTATGGGTCAGGATTTCGTGATTCGGGATTTAGGGGATCGTTTTGACGAGAGATGTGTTATCACTGAACCCCGAATCCCGAAATCGCGAAATGATTAACTTAGGCCTCAACTTTTTGCGTTAGAGAATTAATTAATTAGCATTTTAACTAACTCTCTTTTTTTC
>JASDQU010711934.1:0-24460 GCA_032191745.1 Picea mariana
AGGGAGGAACAGATTTGGGCAGTGTTCATAAGAGATCAAGGAGGCAAGATGCGAACAAAAGGAGGGATAATAGCATCAAGTTCAGGTACTTATTTAAATTTATGCACTGTTTTTCATTATAGTTAATTAATTTTATTATTATTGATATATTTGATTGCGAATGTGCTAAATGAAGGTAACTTTTAAATTTTACTGCTATGTTTTAAATAAATGGTTATTTATTTAATTTTTCTCTTACATGGCATCCAAGACACTACACAAATTCCACTATGTGAATATATTTCTTATCGTCGAACACAAGGGAAACCCTCCAGTCAGTGAGAAATGAGGAGATGTCGACTGTTGGGTTCAAGGTTACCTACACATAATGAAAATAGGACCAGGGTGGACGGTAGGAATACAAGTTCATATGACACTAATACAGACTAAGGGAATGGTCAATATGGAAAGACAATAGTTCTAATAAATGGCTGACACATGCTTACAGACTTCCTTTGAACAAGAGCATGAGACATATGGAGAACTCCAGTAGCATAGACGATGAAAATTTATGATGCAAGAGGCATCAAAAAACTCTCCATAGGGACTAGAAGAATAATCAGTCAGAGGAGTAAACTCTAAGTAACGATCTTAGCTTCTTAAGGTCACGCTAAACCCAAAATTTGGATGATAGTGGACTCAAAATTTTGCGCTATGTTAAAAGGCAGCACTACTCCTGCCAATAAGAGATAATATTCTTTTCCCGCCCGTATTTTTGTGTTTTTTCATAGGAAAATAAATGCTATGATACAAGAGAGGAAACGAGTGTTGTGAGTAAGCAACTAGCTCCAAACATTGGAACATACCTATGCTCAATGCAAGGAAGTGCATGGGGGGCATGGACACTCGAGGGAATGTTTCCTCTTAGGTTATAAGATGTTAAGTTGCAAAGGATATAAACAAGGCTTTGCTTGGCTAGTGATGCATATTGTTGAGGTAAGAGGCTTATAGAAGGAAATCGAGAAATGACAATAGGCTCAATACTACAAGCAAGATAATGGAATGCAATTACAACTTAACTCCAAAGAATGTCATTTTTCGTAGATTTAGTCCCCTAGGCTCGAAAAAGTATAAAATAATACCTAGGAGAACTATTCTATCCAATGTTGACTAGAGTGTTCCTTTTTCGTAATTATCCTAATTGGTCCGAAAAAGGGTTAAACTTACACCAAATATACATCCTTTCAAATCCATTTAATGAGTGTGAAAGAGACAATTTGACTCGACAATCTTTTCACTTTTCTAGAGAGTTAGAAAAGAGCTTAAACAAGACTCTAGGGGGAGTCCCATAGGTGAAGTTCAGATTACTTGTGAGTAAGAATATGAGGTTCGAACCTAAAGTCATATCATAACTATAAGGAACTATCATTCCCATGGAATAAATTATGCATGGGAGCCAAATGGCACAAAGGTTCTAACTAGGGCACCCATGTTTTGTAAGCCTCTACCACTTGACAATGACACCTCTAGTAGCAGAAAGAAGGTTTCATGTCATTAATAAATGGACTCGTACCTAAGGCATATGGATCACAGTCAGAGGAAAATGTAAAAATGCAGAATGGAGTGACAACCTATCCTATATGTTGGTAAAATAAAATACCTTTCAAAGTTATGAATAGGCATTATGGCACTAGAAAGTGCAAAAAATCCTAGACAAAACCACCAAAACCAACTCTTTCCACTGTACTATTAGTCCATAAGGTAAAACATTATCCCAAACTATATGAAGTGGGTAAAAAATTTCTATTAATAGTAAAAAATAGACTATTTACCATACCATTTGAGTTTTTTCACCCACATAGTGCATTTTAGGACATTTTTCCCACGATCTCCAAGCGTCGATTGTGGGAGCTACGATCAATGGAACTGACAAACATATGGATCAAGTAAGTTCCCTTCCCCTCCTGTTAATTTATAGTGGTTTAAGATTCAAATTTAGTCCTCATTTTTTGAGTTTTAGAGGGTGCAAAATGTAAACTAGGGTGTACGTGGGTGATGGTTCATTGGGTCGTGTACATGGGAAAATAAAATCATGCCCACTTATATGTGGCCCTACACGTGATTGTTAACATTATAGCCTGCGTACAAGTCCTTAAACAACGTTTTTATAAAATTTAACTCAAAAAATGACTTTCCTTTGGGAGGATGGTACTTGATTGGAGGGAGATGGAGCATGAAGAGGTAGATGCAGTAGTGGAAAGGGATGAAAGGGACCAACTATATTTAAAAATATGTGGCCTTTATAAATTTTGGGCTCTCAAAGGAATGAGGGATCAAGTGAGCTTACTCTAGATGCTTGTAAAATATTTGGATCTAGAGATAGAGGTCTTCAATATCAATGGGAAACAATTGAGGATTGAAGTAGGTGACATATATTTTATCACAGGATTGTCTCTCTGAGCCGAGGTAGTGAATCGCAAGGCTCGGGGGGATGGGGGTGGTATTCCCATGGAGGAATACATTTCCACCCACTGTGTTGCAGGAACATATAAAGTAGGGAGCCAAATCCCCATCAGGGTGATCGAGAACCTTAGTTTGAAGATCAACGTACTTGTTCTTACATGGATCTCAGGGTCGGCCTTGTTGCAATAGGAATCAAGGCCACTCATTTTCTATGCGTTGGAGTGTTTACGACCCACTATTTATGACTGGTGTACCTCACTGTTGACTAACATGCAGAGCAAGTTTATGGATTGCAAACAAGCGATAAAGAGAAACTTATGATTTTCATCCATCTTGTGTATTTTTTTCTTTAAGCAAGTTCTATGTTTGATCCCTAGAGTAGAGATCATTCCAAAAGAACCGCACGATCCAACCATGTCACAGTGGACCGACGTGATGAGGCAGCTAGGATATGGTAGGGTGCCAACCATCTATAATGATGAGTTATGTTTCTAGTGGCATCGATAGGTCATAGTCATTGTTGGGATCAACTACAGAGGGGATCTAGATATTCATTTGCCACCAGGCTCCACCTTCGATGATATTGGTAAGAAATTTTTTTATATATTTAATTTTTTGTGTTTTTCTCAGAAAGAGTAAAAGATGCAAATACTTTTGTATGGTATCAAGTATTAATAATTTATTTGTTACACAAACGTAGGTCTGCAAAGACCAAATGGATTCCCATGAAATTTATGGAGGAGTTGGGGAGATGATCATTCAGGAGGAGATTTAGAAAGAGTGATGCCAAATGTGCAGGGGAATCTGTCTCGATTGATGCATAGGTTTCCTATGGTTCAAGTGGAGGATCTGCCAGAAGCTATGCAATGATAGGTAGTGGCTTTGCCTCATGCGTGGGTGTGACTCTTCGGGCATCACATAAACACCTTAGTGTGCTATCATGATATGCATCTAGCGCCATAGGCATAGATTACATGATCATATCTATACCTACCATATATGTACTTTGAGGGTGTGAGCCCGATTTTTCACAGTGACACCATATTTTTTGAAAAGATGAAATATAAAAATATTTTTTGTCTTCGAATTTACTTATATATGTTACAATGTGTATATGCATGAATGTGTTTTCTTTACTTAGTTATGTGATGAGTTCCAATCTAAAACAGAATTATCATATGAATTAGATACATGATTAGAACTTCTAGGTATGTGATTATGAGTAAGAAAATCAAAGTATCATTCTAAAAGTCATACCCATAGGAATCATCAAAGTAGAGTAGGGTCTCACACAGGATAAATGCCATTTTCTTGAAATATGACAAACTAGGAGTCCAGGCAAACTTCTAAAGACTGAACACCATGTGAAATGGCATCTTGTAAAATTTCTATAATGACACTATACTCTACCACATTATTCGTTGATGGCTCCAGACGGACTCCACCTGAAGACACTAGTTGACCCTCAGGTGAGTAAATGACCCAAGTGGCAAAAGCTATGTTTCATGTTTGACGTCCGACACTGTCTGCAAATCCTAAGTAAATTGAATACTCCATTGACATCTTCCAGCCAAGGGAAAACTTGATAAGCAAACCGATGATGCAAAGGAAAAGATGTATATACACTAAGCTACACTAGTATACAAAACTTCACTCCCAAGATTGAGGATTCAAGAATAATTCCTTTGAAGCTAGAGCCCATTTTTGGTCTCATCCAACATATTCCCTTCATAATATTCCAATTCATAGGTTTATTTCTCTAAAACACATCGCATGATATAAGGACCATGCCATATGGGGTTGAATTTTCCTGCCCCCAATGGTTCTTTTGCTTGGTCATACAAGAGAATGAAGTCACCCTCAATGTATTGTCAAGGACATACAAACCTATCAGATTGAACCTTAACACGTCATTTATTTTCTTCGATAGTTGTAGAGGCATCTCAACACTGCTCATCTAGATGCTCTAGGTGCAGGAGGTGTTCTTCAAGATTGAAGGTGTAAGGTAGGACCTCAATTTCTAGCTTGAGGGAAGGAATTTCGCATTCAATCGGAGCTATTGACTCCATGCCATGTACTAACTCAAAAGGAGAAAAAATAGTAGAAGTATTAACCGAGGTTCAATATCCCAAAGTGTAGGGTAAAGCATTAGATGATAGTTAGACTTACTCTGGCTGACAGGTTTTTGAATATGGTCTTGAGAGATTTATTCACCGCCTCTAATTGTCCATTTTCCTGGGGATAATAAGAAGAAGAATGAATGTACTTAAACCCCATTTTTTATGCTAACTCCTTCATCATTTCATTTTGAAAGTAACTACCATGATTAGTGACAATATCCTTTGGGATTCTTAACCAAGCTATAATTTGTTTGAATACGAAGAATGCATCTGTATTACCATCAGATCTAATGCTAGGCATGGCCTCTTCCCACTTAGTGAAGTAATCCATGACCACAATAATATTATGATACCCCCCAGTTGAAGCTTGGTTACAGTCCATAAAATATACCCCCCACTTGGTGAAGGGACCGACGATGATGACTGGGTGAAGAGGGGATGGACGCGAGTGCATTTTTTGAGTGAATACCTGGAAAGGGTGACACTTCTTGACTACTTCAACAAAATCTTTAAAAATTGATGGCCAAAAATAACCAGCTCACATTTTTTGGGGGGTTGTCACAAATCCAGATAGATGACCACCACAAGCCTCACTGTGACAGTCATTGAGAACTAAATCAGCTTCCTCGTCAATCAAGAAACGACGCAACATATTATCTACTCCTTGATGATACAAAGTGTTTCCAATGATAAGGTATTTTTTAGATTGATGACGTATACACTGTTGATCGTCTCTCAACAGATGTTGGGATAGCTTCAAGGTTTGAATATAAAATAGAATGTCTCCATAACAGGGGCCCAAAGAAGAGATAAGGAAAATATGTTCATCTTCGAATGGATCGTCATCAATAATTTCATCATCTATTCGAGGGAAGTCTGATAACAACTTCGAAAAAAATAACGAATACTTAGACTTCATCAAAGAAAAATTGAGATCAAATTATTCCAAAATAACAATCCACTTATTGTATTTTCCCCATATGATACGCCTGGGGAGGACATATTGAAATAGATTGATATTTGCAACTACGGTATTTTTGAAAAGCAATATATAGTGTTGTAATCTTTGAACTGCATGTACGGTGGCCAAGGCTAGATTTTCTACGTTAGAATACTTAAGTTCAGGATAGACTAAATTTTGACTGAGATAGTAGACAATGTGCTCATTGAGCTGATCATCCTCTTGAACTAGAACCATAATAATCAGCCATTCAGATTCAGAGATATAAAGAAAATAGTACGTATTGTAGTCTGGAGGCTTCAACAAAGGCATTGATACCAAGGATTTATTAAGAGAATCAAAGGATTCATGGGCTTACTCATCACATATAAACGAAGTATCCTTCTTAAAAATACACATGAAACCCTTATTTAAATTGGCATAGTTCACTATGAACTGACACAAGAAATTAGCCTTCCCCCGTAAACTATGAAGTTGTCGAATGTTGCAAAGGGGAGTAAATTGAAGTATTGCCTCAACCTTCATAGGATCCACAATGATCCCATTCTAAAAGACTAAGAATCCTAAGAGACAGACATACCTAACACAAAAAATGCACTTGTGAGGGTTCAAATGGATGTGATAGTAACGACATATATCAAGTACTAATTGAAGGTGAGTGCAGTGATCTACTCTCTTGTGAGAGTGAGAAACGAGATCATTGAGGTAATATTCAACAATATGTTTGAGATGGTGAAAAGCAAAGTTCATGGCACATTTGAGTTACTTCACACACACCTAGGATTTATTTTTCCTTGTTTATTAGTTATTATTCAGTCTCCTATATTTTAGGAAGAAAATTCCTCTAGGGAGAATATTCTCTTCAGTTTTCACTTCAGTTTGTTCAGTTGAGAGGAGTATAGATGCTACATTAGGGTTGTCACCATGAAACAATGGTATCATCACCATATAATGCGCATTTTCCTTGGGATCATCACCATAATAGTGCATTACTCACGATTCCCTGATCTCCTCCTCACTTCACTCAATTTCAGTCAGTTAACTGAAGACGGATAGACTAGTTAACTCAGAATAGGTGGTAGTTCACTCCCGTAGCTTCTTGAGAGACTACACTAGGTGGAATTTTACTCCCGTAAATGTTGTTGTGTGTCCAGATAACTCTAGACCACAAATATGGTGCATTAGTTACTCATGCAGCCTATATCTATTGTAAAGTATTCACTCTTTGAGTGTGGAATACGGTTAATGAGAATTCTTCCATTATTTCTCTCTTGCTTCTTCTTTCTCAATTTCTCTCTTTATATCTGGAGGCATCGATGAAGGGTTTTGAGTACCCTTCCTTCTTTGTATTTGCATGAGCTTTCTTTTTTCCTTTATCTTTAGATTTTTAATATTGATGCTTGCCATCTTGCAAAGAAAGTGCATGCCCTTTTGGGCCTTTGATTTTTCCCATGTTGGTGAGCCTGGTTTGCTCTTGTGTCAGTGATTCGATAAATGAATCAAGAGAAGGCATCTTCCAAGTGGCCCTGAAGGTGAATCTGACTGAATGGAATGTGGACATGAACATAGAGAATTCAGGACCAAGTTTGGAGAGAATGGTGTGAACCATTTGTTTCTACTCCTCAGATTTATCAACCCCACAAGATTTGAGTTGCGACAGTAAATCCTTGAATTTTGTAAAGAAATCTTGGATATTGTCGAAGCTTTTTGGATCCAATGTGAGCAATTCCACCTCCAACATGTGTCCCCTCATCTCATCTTGTTTTCCAAAGAGCCCTTCTAAGGTAGTCCAGGCTTCATTGGGAGTCTTACATTTACACTCGTGATTGCAGAAGCATGATCGATACTTCCATGAAAGAGAACATTGATATCAAATATAATAAAGTATGGATAAGAAAACAGGAAGAACAGGTGAACAAATACCAATTTCTAGAGATCGCAAGATTGGAAATAACCCGAGATGAAGACAAATCTACAAAGAAAAAGTAATATATCAGATACATAAAATTTTGGGAAAGAAATGAAAGAAAAGAAGGATGGGTGAATAAAGAATAGGTTCAAGAGATTGTACTTTCAGGAATGATAGAGAAATATAAATCCATAGGAAGAAAGGAAAAAGTCAAATTTTAGAGAGATAATGACTCTACAAACAAAGAGGAAGATGAATCTACATCATAGAAGGTATTCTTCTATGCCATCTTGCTTGGAGACTCCCAGGTAATTTGAAAATTAGTTAGGGGGATTCTATGAAGTAGTTGAGATAGATCAGAGAACCATATTTCGAGCAACTTATAAAGTTTGAGTAGACATACACAATGTTGGACACACCTATCACACTAAGAGTGGGGGGGGGGTAAATTAGTGTGAGGGATATTTTACACTTCTCACAAAAATTTAGTTAGCAATCACCATTCAAAACATAATTANGTATTCTTCTATGCCATCTTGCTTGGAGACTCCCAGGTAATTTGAAAATTAGTTAGGGGGATTCTATGAAGTAGTTGAGATAGATCAGAGAACCATATTTCGAGCAACTTATAAAGTTTGAGTAGACATACACAATGTTGGACACACCTATCACACTAAGAGTGGGGGGGGGGGGTAAATTAGTGTGAGGGATATTTTACACTTCTCACAAAAATTTAGTTAGCAATCACCATTCAAAACATAATTAATTATTACTTCCATTCATACTTAGTTTCTTCCATGTAAATATACCTCAATGGCATACATTAAAAATAAATCCATATGCACCATCACAATAAATAACACAAGGAACACTCGATACATGTATAATTTTATTTTTTGTTATGGACTACAATCCTTGGGTTTTATCAGAACCAACTAAAATAAAGAACAAACTCCAAGAGAGCACTAAATCTCAATGCAATACCTAACCTGCATATCTCAGCTCCAATACATATGTGAGGAATCCAACCCTCAAGTACAAGACCCATCTAGTAGATAGAAAGAAATCTATCAAACTGTACAACAATCTATACCAACACAAGTGTATCAACTATCCACAACCTGTCACCACAACATGTCACTGTTGACGATTAAAATCGCAAAGAAGTTTTTTCCCGCAAAGTGTTGCTAAATCCTATTATTATAAAGCTAATAGGATAAATAATACTAGTAGGTGGGACCCCTTGTAGATTGGAGATCATATATAGTTCTTATTTGATGTTTGTGCTATTGTTTGACAATGCTTACATGGTTCACGAGATCTTGTTTTTACTGGAGATGGATAAAGCATGTTATGTGTTTTCTCTGCTGCTCTAGGCTCAATTTTCATGTTACGATGGTCCATGTTATCCATTTCTATCATTGCTATCTTTTCTTGGATTCGTTACTGTGACACCTGCAGAATAAACATGTTAGCAACAACACATAAGAGAAATTTAAAAGAAATAAAAACAACCTAAGCAAAGTGCAAGGGGAAGAGATCAAACTATGCTCTTATGCTACATGCATTGAAATTTAAATGGTCGTTGTTAACCCTAGCAATAAGCTAATAGTTATGCGATTTGTCGAGTTATATGGAACATGGTTGATTTATGTTATAAGTTGGAAATGGATAAATATGATTATGGGTCACGCTATTGGCAATTAGTGGGTGATGGTTTCGATACATGGTTTAATTGAATGAGTTAATGGGAAGTTGGCTGGCGTGTACTAATAAATTAATTGATTGGGGGTGGAGGCGATGTGCATTTACTGCACATCACCCTTACTCTTTCCACTAGCTACCACCCTAGTCAGGCTATTGTTCAACTGTGTTTCTTGTGGTTAGGCTCCAATTTTCAAGCAAAGGAAAAACCGCTCGGCCAACTCGCATTTTTAAGGTGCTCTTGGTTATAGGCATGCCTTTTTTCCATCCATGAATTTGGTCTGGTTATGAAATAGATAGTGGCTCAGTATGTATGGGTTTGTACTTTCCTTAAGTCTGGAAACTGTGTTACTTGGTGATATCTTTCTGCAATGAATCATTGGTGGTTTTCATTGCTATAAAGTTTGAGTTCACAGTGTTATTGGTTGTTCTGAGTGTTGGAAACCGTAAAGGCTCTCTGTCATCCTTGTTGGTTTTAGTCAGAGGGTTTCATTTGGTTTATAGTGGTTGGTTGTCTCCACACTTTCGTATCCCATACCTAGTATTTTGCTGTTATGGGGTTTACTGGTTGTGAACGCCTTGTGTCACTATGCATTGTTCACTTGGGTATTGGGTTGTTCATGTTACTCATGTTGCGCAATGAGTTGTGATGGTTGTTTTTCCAAAGGGCTTGATTAAGGTGACTGTTATTTCTCGACCCTTTCCTATCTCAGTATTCTCAGGTTGATTGCAAAAACCACAAGGTTTATACCCTGTGTGTTCTAAGTATTGTTATAGAACCAGAAGGATGCATGGTTCCTATGTTCTAAGTCTCTCCTATCATGAGAATTATTACCCTGTTTGTGAAGTTAATTGTGGTATACCCTGTGTGTGCACCATTGGTCTCAGTGGTTCTTGCCCGATGATGGGAGTTAACTCCATGTCTCCCTATGTTAGTCCACAGAGAAAACCCTCATTTTCTCAAGCCCAGGTTCTGATAGAGGAAACCCTTATGGCCATCGGGTATACTGTTGGTCGTTATGAATTGTTGATATATTGTTGACAGTGCTTGTTTTCTGGCTCATCTCTGTTGATTATGTTGACAGTGGTGTTGTTTTTGGTATTTAGTGACTACATTGGTTATTATGGCAATCAAGTTGATAAACTCAACGTGATAATTGGTTGATTGGAGAATTGGTTTGAATGCATAGTCATTGTTTCTTAAATTACAACCATTGAATGGTTAACCCAGAATTATTTTTGATTGATTGAGTCACAACATTGCTTCGTGTGTGATGTGTTGGTATGTGTGGCGTTCCTACAACACCGTAAGTTTTGTTATTGTTTTTTGTGACTGTGTGTTTCAAATTGTCGAATGGGACTTTTTCAAACATGGTAAACATGGCATGGCAATCCATTGTATATGTTAAGGGTATTATTTTATTGTGCCATTAGAGAGAGTCACGGTTTTTTTTTTAAACAATATGGTTTTGTTTATTTGATCAGTTTGCAAGATAAGGTCGGGCATATTGTTGCTACCTCATTATATGGATTGATAGCCCAACATTTTGGATGTCTAGACTCAAAATAGCTTAGACATGACACTCACATAAATGATCTCGCATTTTTTTGAGTGGTCTGTGTACACCACAGTGTCGTATGAATTGAAATGGTGATTGTTGTATGTGTGGTTAAAAGGCAAGTTAGGATCTTTGCAGTTGAAATATGGATCGTTGTGTTTGACATTCCACTATGTATGAATATCATATATCTTAATAGAGATAAGAATGGGTCTTGTGGCAGTATGGTTTTGTATTAATTTAATTGTAGATGAAATTGAGGGATAAGATCAGGCATACTTTTTATGTTTGTGTTGATGAAGGTGGTTGATTTTTTATGTTGACCAGAGTGGAATTAAGTGACTGTTTATTCATATGTGAATTGTTTTAAAATATTAAATGGACAAATGAGAAGAACAGAACTCCTCTACAATTTGTTGTGGAATGAATATTGTCTTGTTTTAATGACACTATGTTACAGATTGACTGTGAACAGTGAGCAATTTAATGCACATAATTGTTTAAGTTTTACATAGTGGTTGTTCTTTTGGCACAATGATCATTTTGGTTGGTTTTTGTTCTTTTACATTGATTTGGAATGATTGTATGGATTACTAAATTAATTTTATGAACAGTACCTTCTCTCTTTCCCTACCATTATTTTACTTTCCGCTAATTACAACCCCCTCTCCTTCCCACATTCATTTTTCACTCCGTGTTCTAAAATTTAATTATAGTCAAGAGGATTTTTGCATTGAAGTAGTTTGAAGTCGCAGTTTCTTGGTTGGATTACAGTGATATTTTCTTAGATTTGCATTACAATTGATTTTTGTGGTCTTTGAGTAGTAACCATGTTTCTTCCCCCCTCATTTTATCATTTTTCACTCAATACAAACCCCTCGCATATCCTAGAAAATTTTTTCACCCCCTGCTCATCAATAATAGTTAAACAATTTGTATGGATTGGATTGCATAAGTCTTATATGTTGTTGAGACAAAATAGATTTCATATTTTTAAGGAGTTGTCATATATGGTTGTAAAGGGACTATTTGCTAATAAATCATGCCTGTAGGAATTAGCTTTTTCAGTCGAGGTATCCATGGCAGAGGCAACCGAGGGAGAGGTAATTGGAATAGAGGCCAAAGAAGGCTAAGATTCTCCATACACTTTGATGTTGACTCGCAAGAGTTAGGCCAGTTGTTTCAGGCCATATTTTTAAATTGGATTGGGCAAGGAGTGGTCGAACCTAGGCCTCAAAGGCCTCCCTTCAAAGCTCCTCAAGCCCCTGCTATTCTTGTTTCCCCTCATGTTTCATTGCATCCTGAGGTTCTTGAAAATGACGGATGCAAAGAGATTGTCCACCTGATAGTCTCCCAACATCGTGGCTGGCCCAATTTGTCCTTACCTGCTACCCTGCCCAATAATCAGATTGTCCAAGATGCACCTATCCACTCACCAATTCAGTCCTCTCATGCTATTAAAAGGTTGAAAACTGAGGCCCACCATGCCCTTAACAAAGGAAAATCCACTGTTTCCCCTTCCTCACCCTCCAATGGCTCTAATAAATCCATGTCTTGCTGGATTCATTTGAGGGATGATTGTTCTCACATGATCAATGAGATTAGGCCTAAAGGCTCAGCACAGCCAAAGGAAAAAAGAAAAATCGAAGGGTGATAAGAACAATCAAGGAAACATTGCATCTCAGAGTGGGAAATATGGTTTTTGATTTTTTTATGTTATTTATTATTGATGAAAGTTGAATTCAGAAGTTTTTGACAACATGTTTTCTTTGGATATATGAGTAATATATTTTTTGAAAATAATTTCAAATATCAATGAGTTAAATTGTCAAATGTTAATGTGATGATGGGAGTCACAAGGAGGGGTGTTTGGATTAATTAATTAGTTATGTTATGATTCTTAATAGTTAAATGGAGTTACAAGGGGTCCCACCTACTAGTTATTATTTATTTATAACCCTTATTATGATTATTACTTTTCCCCCTAACTAAAAATTTGGTTGAGTTTTTAGTTAACTTAACTAATGAGGTAGTTCAACTACTTCAACCAATTCTAATTTGCTTAAAAGAAAAGGAAAGAGAGGAACAAGAGGATGATATAAGGAGAAACACATTAAGGTTTTATCTTTGAGTTTATGCTGAGATAGTTCAGTTTTCATTCATTCCTTAATTTATCATAAGCCTATTTTTTTTTTATGATACCAGGGTCTTATTGTAGACAACAAGATTTAGGGCTAAATTACATCATTCAGACACTTGTTCTTCAGAGGTGTTGATCTATCTTTGATAGTCTATGTTGACTTGTCTGTTTGTGAATTAGTTTTCATCACTGACAAAGGCTATTGTGTAGAGTCGATTGGGCAACAATCTGTGGCAAGCTGATCTAACTTTTAGAGTTTAGTTTTTTATTTTCTGTCAGTGGTCATTTTGTAAAGAGAATGACTCTTTGGTGAATTGGAATGAAATAAAGGATTTATTTATGTCTCATATATATTGATTATCATCTTGGCGTCTTTACTTTTGTCTCTACATTTATTTCAACAACTAATTTATTCAGAAAATCACATTTAAAAGAATTTTCCAGCAAGCTTTTAACTGTAAAAAAGACTAGCCTAAGTAATTGTAATCAATAATTGTGAGTTAGGATTTTATTTTTGATGGCTATAAACATAGGGTAACATGCCCGTCTATTTTTCTTTAGGCAGCAGAATCTGAAAATGATTGTGTAAGATCATTTCATATCTTTTCCTCAACATTTATTTCGTGACCATACTGGGGAGATCTTCAATATCTCTCTGGTTATTTTTATACTCAATTTTCATCGATACACATATTTTTGTGATATTGATTCTTTGATTGTTTTATTTCTTAATGACTGTGCCTGTTGCAAGGCAACCCAATATTGAGCCTGTTCTTCAAGACTAAACCAGCATTGCTTTGAACCTGTTTAATACCATTTTAGACACTACCAATACTCGTGTTGAGATTAATCATTCATGGGCAGCAATTGAACAAGATATTAGTGCTCAAGAATGATTGGAAGCTATACGTAGACAACGTAGAAATCAACAGTAACCTTCTTGTTTCTTTAGTTTTGGCCTTTCTTTCATTTCCTTAGACTCTTGTGTTTCTATAAGAAGAAGAGGATTATCACCTTAAATTAATCCTATTACTGAAATAGTAAGAAGGAATGTTGTGTTATCTACCCAACAAAATGCTCTAAGGAGAACCTTGTCTGATTCATCCAATTCGTCTTTCTTTTCCTCATCTATCATCCATAAGATGACATCTAGTGGTGGCTTGGTGGCACTGGAAGTGCTTCTTCTTTTCAGTCTTCATCTTCATTAGTGATTGGTAGCTTATATAGCCATCGTATC
Source organism: Picea mariana (assembly GCA_032191745.1). Taxonomy (NCBI): domain Eukaryota; kingdom Viridiplantae; phylum Streptophyta; class Pinopsida; order Pinales; family Pinaceae; genus Picea; species Picea mariana. Next base: position 14,073 of record JASDQU010711934.1, read on the forward strand.
CCTGTCCAATCTACCACAAATCCCACCAAATTCATTAAAAAGTATGGTCTTTTTTAGTTTTAAGAATATGCCACAACCACACCATGGTATGTGTCCTCTCCTCTTAACTTAACACCTACTACTCGTCCACTTCCTAAATTCAAGAAGAATCTTCCTAAGTTCTCGGGGAATAACACTATCACTACAAACAAACACCTGGTGGCATTTTCTAATGCTTGTCATAACATAGGATCCAATGACAATGATGCTTGCATGTGCTTATTCATCAATTCCTTGGAAGGAAAGGCTACGGTCGATTTCTTTGACCTCCCTCCTAAGATTTTGTCTACTTGGGAGGAGTTAATCTATTGGTTCAAATCCACTTATGGGCAATCTAAAAGCCCAACCGAGAAGTTACAAAAATATAATAACGTCACCTATAAGGATGATGAGACCATCAAGTTTTTTATCTTGCATTTCACTAGGCTATACAATCAGATCCTTGAACTCATTCAACCTCATAACCAAGCCACCGTCATGCATTACTATAATGCATTACCTTCCCCCTACCATCATAGGCTTGAAGAAAAATCCATTGATAATCTTGATTCCACTCAGCATACTTGTTCAGAGTATGAAGAATAGCTTGAAAGAACAAGTCTTCCCCAGGGAGAATAAATTAGACAGACAAACATGTATGCCCTTTTACAACTAGTACAAGATATGAAAAATCATATGGTAGATTTCGAACGAAAGGGGACTGTCTCACCTCTCACCTCTGGAGATTCATCCTCTTCAACACCTCCTTTTAGGAATCCAATTGAGAATAATTTTCAACCTAAAGCTATCTTTCCTCAAAGTTGGTGTAACTTCCTCGAGGAACACCATGAGGAAGCTACATGTGAGGTAAGGATGAGTGTCAGAGATATGATCTTTGGTAAAATACAAGAAACTACTATCTCTTTCCTAGATTTTGTAGAACTAGAAGATGTCATGATTATCAATACTAGGAACAAAGACTATCCTCCCAAGGGCAAATTTGATATTCCCCACAATTCTTCTATCCTGAGCTCATCCTCACCTATTGGTACTGCTCAGGTTCCTAAGATTCCTGAGAGTCGAGGAATTAGTTCCCCTCCCCCTCTTCCAAATACAATATCTTAAATCAGTTGGCCAACATCAAAGAAGATGCAACCCTTCTAGACATGGTTGTCGTCCCTGAAGAACAGATGCACTTGACACAATTCATGGAAGGAAAAGATTTTGTCGTAGCCAATATTTCTAAAGAGGTAAGTGAAGAGGATTCATCTGTAAACAAGTAGGTGTACATAACTTTAGATGCCCTGTAAAAAATCCCCGTTTTTATATTTCTGTAAAGATTATGGATAAGATCGCCCATTGTTGCCTCATTGATGGTGGTTCAAGCCCATGTGTGATGTCGAAGATTATTATGGAAGATATAGGATTTGATTGTAAAAATGAAAATGCCAAAAAATGATCTCCTATAATAGCCTTCATCAAATGACCATAGGTGATATTCAATATGTAACCTTAGTTTTATGCGCACCCCTTGAAATAAGGACAACCCTTAGTATTCAGGTAATTGATATGTTGGTAAGAAATTACTCAATTATCTTGGGAAGAGATTGGAAATCCTTAACAGGTGGATATATATCACTTGATGGGACACATTTATCCATTTCTTGGAATGGTAAGAACATTATAGTCCTTAGAGAGGGAATAATTTCACCCTACATAGAGAGTGTTCCACAACCTAATGTAAACTATATCGAGGAGGACCTAGGAATGTATTCAATCTTTGCTGAGGAGAATAGTATTCCTTTGGGACAAATTGATTTAGATGATGAGATGTGTCACATGCACTTTGATGGATCACGCTCAACTGAAGGAAATGGGGCTGGCATTATCTTGGTCTCCCCTGTAGGGAAAATTCATAATTTGTCCTACATGTTAGAGTTTGCTTGTACAGACAATGTCACTAAATTCGAAGCTTTATTATTAGGTATTGAGAATGCCTATAATCTCGGTTGTGGTCACATTTTGGTTTTTGGGGATTCTGAGCTTGTTGTGCACCTTATACGTAAAATTCACTCTCCTAGCAACAAGTTGATAAAAATTTACACCCAAAATGTTTGGGAACTTATCTCGAACCTGTTATCTTTTAATATCACCCATGTTAAGAGGGATTTGAATTCAATGGTCAATCGATTAGTTGTCTTTGCAAATTCTCCTAATCAACAACCTTTGCTTCATAGGCCTGATTGTTCTTTTCAATCTCTACATCATCCACACATCCCCGACAATGTAGAATCTTGGCAGGCCCTCCCTAATGATAAGAGTGTTTGTGCTCTCATTCAAGATGAACCTCTTAAGCCTAAGGAAATTATATCCATAGAAGACAACAAGATTCCTAAGGGCTTGATTCCTCTTGAGAGTTCATTTTCATCGAGTGATGTAGGCAATAAAGAAAAAAAGGAAGAAGAGGAATTAAGAATGAAGGTGGGTGAGAGCATATCCTTGAACATTGGGGCACTTCAATCTTCAAAGAATGTTAAAATAAGTACCCAATGTTCTGATACATAAGAAATGAGGTTTTCCAAGCTACTTTGTGGATTTCAAAATGTTTTTTCTTGGTCTTATGAGGATCTTCGTGGTTTTGATCTTGGTCTTACACAACATGCTATTCACATCAAGGAAGGCATGAAACTAGATAGGAAAAAATAGAGACCTATGAAATATGAATTTAAAGAAACTTTGCAACTTTTCAATAGGTTTCCAATTGGGTACCTGTTTCGAAGACCACTGATCGTATTAGAGCCTGAATTAGTTTTCGCACTTTCAGTCAAGCTATTATGAGAAATCCCTTTTCTCCCCTCAATATGGAAATGATTTTGCAGTAGTTTGTGAGGTCACAGTTGAGGCCCTTACTTGACAAAATTTTGGGTGACAGTAAAATCAAGGGAAAAGGGGAAGATGTTCACAAAACCACTCTTATCACAAATTGGCGTACCATGACTTATAATCACCTGCCATCTGGATTACCTAATGAAAGTACCTCTTTTAAAAGACCTATACACATAGATCTTAATGAATTGGTCAGTATCCATATCTATCTTGATGATCTAATTGTGTACGTTAAAGGACAGATAATTACCTTAGAGTTCCAAGTGTTATTTTTGGGTCCCTTCCAAATTGATTTTTCCTGGATACTAACTCTTCCATTCTAAAGGATTTACAGGAGCAATTGTTCTCCTACAGAACTAACGTTTGTCTCTTGAAATATTGCAAGGGACCAACGTGAAAAGTTCTAATGTTGTTTGGATTTTCAGTATACTAGTAACCTAGCTCTGCTTTCATCTTGCGCTTTTTCTTTTTTTCCTTACAATAGTGTGATTTATGCTTTCTGTTTTAAGCATTTCCTACTGTTTTTGCATTTCTGTCAGTTTTATTTCTGTTGTTTTAATTTTTGGCAACCTTATTCTGTGAGGATTCCTATTGCTTTGTCATATTTTTAATTGATTTTGGCCGAAAATAGGATGTTGGATAAGTTTTGCCACAATGACACTCCTACAAAGCATTGTTAGTCAATAAAAATCAATCTTACATAACTGTTGCAATGTTTCCCCTGAATGCACACTTGAATTTGTTATCTATTTCCACTATTGTCTTATAAAGAATTGGTTATCTCCCGCTTCTTCTAGTCATTTCTTCATTCATTGAGATCTTAAACAGCAAATTTGTAAATTTTCTCCTTGAAATAAAGAGTAGATTCCGATTGAATGATTATGCATAGGGGGATAAATCCCCTCATACTTAACACTTTTCATGAGTTATTCCCAAATCCCCAGTCATTTTTCCCATTAAATCCGCTCACTTCCCCCTTTGCATAATCTTCCTGGCTATATCTTCTTGAAATGTTGTTCTTGGTCTGCGAAACCATGAGTTCTGAGTTCTAAATCTGTTAGAAACAAATTTCCCTGTGGAATCACTAGTTTATTGACGATTAAAATCACAATGAAGTTTTTTCCCACAAATTGTTGCTAAAGCCTATTATTATAAATCTAAAAGGATAAATAATACTAGTAGGTGGGACCCCCTTATACATTGGAGATCAGATATGGTTCTTATTTGATGTTTGTGCTACTGTTCGACACTGCTTACATGGTTGATGAGATCTTGTTTTTACTGGTGATGGATAAAGCATGTTATGCGCTTTTTCTGTTTCTCTAGTCTCAATTTTCATGTTACGATGGTCCATGTTATCCATTGTTATCATTGCTATATGTTCTTGTATTCATTACTGTGACACCTGCACAATAAAAATGTTAGCAACAACACATAAGAGAAATTGAAAATAAATAAAAAAAACCTAAGAAAAGTGCAAGGGGAAGAGATGAAACTATGCTCTTATGCTACATGCATTGAAATTTAAATGGTCGTTGTTCACCCTAGCAATAAGCTAATAGTTATGCGATTTGTCGAGTTATATGGAACATGGTTGATTTACGTTATAAGTTGGAAATGGATAAATATGATTATGGGTTGCACTATTGGAAATTAGTGGGTGATGGTTTTGATACATGGTTTAATTGAATGAGTTAATGGGAATCTCATTGGTGTGTACTAACAAATTAATTGACTAGGGGTGGAGGTGGCATGAATTTACTGCACGTCACCCTTACTCTTTCCACTGGCTGCCACCTTAGTCGGGCTATTGTTCAACTATGTTTGTTGTGGTTAGGCTCCGATTTTCAAGCAGAGGAAGAACCACTGAACCAACTTGCGTTTTTAAGGTGCGCTTGGTTAGAGTTATGCCTTTTTTCCATCCATGAATTTTTTCTAGTTATGAAATAGATAGTGGCTAGGTATGTATGGGTTTGTTCTTTCCTTAAGTATGGAAACTATGTTAATTGGTGATATCTCTCTGGAATGAATCTTTGGTGGTTTTCATTGCAATAAAGTTTGAGGTCACAGTGTTATTGGTTGTTCTGAGTGTTGGCAACCGTAAAGTCTCTCTCTCATCCTTGTTGGTTTTATTCAGAGGCTTTGATTTTGTTTAGAGTGGTTGTTTGTTTCCACTCTTCTGTATCCCATACCCAGTCTTTTGTTGTTATGGGGTTTACTGGTTGTGAATGCCTTGTGTCACAATGCATTGTACACTTGGGTATTGGGTTGTTCATGTTACTAATGTTGCATAATGGATTGTGATGGTTGTTTTGCCAAAGGGATTGCTTAAGGAGACTATTATTTCTCGACCCTGTCCTATCTCAGTATTCTTGGGTTGATTGGAAAAACCATGAGGGTTATACCTTGCGTGTTCTAAGTGTTGTTATAGAACCAGAAGGAAGCCTGGCTCTTGTGTTCTTAGTCTCTCCTATCATCAGAACTATCAACTTGTCTATGAAGTTAATCGTGGTATACCATGTGTGCACCATTGATCTCAGAGGTTCTCACCGATGATGGGAGTCGAATCCATGTCTCCCTGTGTTGGTCCACAGAGAAAACTCTCATTTTCTCAAGCCTGATTTTTCATAGAAGAAACCGTTATGACCGTCGGGTATATTATTGGTCGTTATGAATTGTTGGCATATTGTCAACAATGCTTGTTTTCTGGCTTGTATCTCTTGATTATGTTGACAGTGGTGCTAGTTTTGGTATTTAGTCATGACATTGGTTATTATGGAAATCAAATTGATAAACTCAGCAAGATAATTGGTTGATTGGAGAATTGGTTTGAATACAAAGTCGTTGTCTCTTACATTACAATTGTTGAATGGTTAACCCAACATTATTTTTGATTGATTGAGTCACAACATTGCTTCGTGCATGATGTGTTGGTATGTGTGGTGTTTCTATAGCACGATAAGTTGAGTTAATGTTTTATGTGACTATGTGTTTCAAATTGTCGAATGGGACTTTTGCAATCATGGTAATCATGGCATGGCCATTCACTATATATGTTATTGGTATTATTTGATTGCACAATCAGAGAGAGTCACAATTTTTTTTTTAAACAATATGTTTTTTTTTTTATTTGATCAGTTTGTGAGATAAGGTCGGGCATATTGTTGTTGCCTCGATGTATTGGATTGATAGCCCAACATTTTGGATGTCTAGACTCAAAATAGTTAAGACATGACAGTCACAGAAATGATATCACATTTTTTTGAGTGGTCTTTGTACCCCACAGTGTCATATAAATATAAATGGTGATTGTTCTATGTGTGGTTAAAAGGCAAGTCAGGGTCTTTGCAGTTCAAGTATAGATCGTTGTGTTTGACTGTTCACTATGTATGAATATCATAATATTAACAAATATAAGCATCGATGTTGTGGCAGCATGGTCTCGTTATAATTTAATTATAGATGAAATTGAGGTATACGATCAGGCATACTTTTTATGTCTGTGTTGATGAAGGTGGTTGATTTTTTATGTTGAACAGAGTGGAATTAAGTGATTGTTTATTCATTTGGGAATTGTTTTAAAATATTAAATGGATAAATGAGAAGAACATAACTCTTCTACAAGTTGTTGTGGAATGCATACTGTCTTGTTTTAATGACATTGTGTTACAGATTGACTGTGAACAGTGAGCAAGTTAATGCACATAATTGTTTAAGTTGTACACAGTGGTTGTTCTTTTAGAACAGTGATCATTTCGGTTGGTCTTTGATCTTTTACATTGATTTGGAATGATTGTATGGATTACTAAATTAATTTTATGAACAGTACCCGGTCTCTTTCCCTACCATTATTTCACTTTCCACTAATTACAACCCCCTCTCCTTCCCACATTCATTTTTCACTCCTTGTTCTAAAATTTAATTACAGTCAAGAGGAATTATGTATTGAAGCAGTTTGAAGTCACAGTTTCTTGGATGGATTATAGCGATATTTTCTTTGATTTGTGTTACAGTTGATTGTTTTGGTCTTTGAGAAGTAACCATGTTTCTTCCCCCCTCATTTTATCATTTTTCGCTCAATACAAACCCCTCGCATATCCAAGAACCTTTGTTCACCCCTTGCTCATCGATAACAGTTAAACAATTTGTATGGATTGGATTGCATAAGTGTGATATGGTGATGAGCCAAAATCTATTTCATATTTTTAAGGAGTTGTCATTTATGGTTGTAAAGGGACTATTTTCTAATAAATCATGCCTACAAGAATGATATTTTTCTGTAGAGGTAACCATGGCAGAGGAAACCAAGGGAGAGGTAATTGGAACAGAGGCCCAAGAAGGACACGATTCTCCATACACTTTGATGCTGACTCACAAGAGTTAGGCCAGTTGTTTCAGGCTGGATTTTTCAATTGGATTGGGCAAGGAGTGGTCCAGCCTAGGCCTAAAAGGCCTCCCTTCCAAGCTCCACAAGCCCCTAGTATTCCCATGCCCCCTGATGTCTCATTGCAACCCGAGGTTCCTCAAAACAACGGATGGAAAGAGATTGTCCACCCAATAGTCTCCCAACATCATGGTTGGCCCAATTTGTCCTTACCTACTCCCCCGCCTAACAATCAAATTGTCCAAGCTGCACCTGTGCACTCACTAGTTTATCTCTCTCATGCTAGCAAAAGGTTAAAAACTAAGGCCCACCATGCCCTTGACAAAGGAAAAGCCATTGTTGCCCCTTCCTCACCCTCCAATGGCTCTAATAAATCCGTGTCTTCCCAAATGCATTTGGGGGATGATTGTTCTCACGTTATCGGCGAGATTAGGCCTAAAGGCTCAGCGCAACTAAAGGAAAATTCAAAAAAATTGAAGGGTGACAATCACAAGCAAGGAAAGATTGCATCTTAGAGTGGGAAATATGGTTTTTGAGTTTTTTATGTTATTTATTGTTGATGACGGTTGACTTCAGAAGTTTTGGACAACATGTTTTCTTTGGATATATGAGTAATATATTTTTTGAAAATAATTTCAAATATCAATGAGCTAAATTGTCAAATGTTAATGTGATGATGAGCATCACAAGGAGGGGTGTTTGGCTTAATTAACTAGTTATGTTATGATTGGTAAGAGTTAAAGGGAGTTACAAGGGGTCCCACCTACTAGTTATTATTTATTTATAGCCCTTATTATGATTATTACTTTTCCCCCTAACTAAAAAGTTGGTTGAGTTTTTAGTTAACTTAACTAATGAGGTAGTTCAACTACTTCAACCAATTCTATTTTTCTTAAAAGAAAAGGAAAGTGGGGAATAAGAGGAGGATAGAAGGAGAATCACACTAAGGTTTTCTCTTTGAGTTTATGCTGAGATAGTTCAGTTTTCATTCCTTAATTTGTCATAAGCCTAATTCTTTTTTATGATAGCAGGGTCTTATTGTAGATAGCAAGATTCAGGTCTAAATTGCATCATTCAGACACTTGTTCTTCAGAGGTGTTGATCTATATTTGATAGTCTATGTAGACTTGTCTTTTTGTGAATTAGTTTTCATGACTGACAAAGGCTATTGTGCAAAGTCGAGTGGGAAACAATATGTCGCAAGTTGATCCAGCTTTTAGAGTTCAGTTTTTTATTTTCTATCAGAGGTCCTTTTATATGTTCCATCGGGGATGTCTAAGTTTGACTTTGGTCTGAAATTTCCTCATGAGATTTTGTAAAGAGAATGACTCTTTGGTGAATTGGAATAAAATAAAGGATTTCTTTATGTCTCATCTGTCTTGATTATCATCTTGGTGTGTTTACTTCTGTCTCTACATTTATTTCAGCAACTATTTTATTCATAAAATCACATTTAAATGAATTTTCCAGCAAGCTTTTAATTGTAAAAAAGAGTAGCCTAAGCACTTGTAATCAATACTTGTGAGTTAGGATTTTATTTTTGATGACTATAAACATAGGGTGACATTCCCTTCTATTTTTATTTAGCCAAGTAGAATATGAAAATGATTGAGTATGATCATTTCATATATTTTCCTCAACAGTCACCTTGATGCAGGAGCATCACTCCATGTCAGCAACGTGCCAGCCAGTCAGCACATCCAGCATGCATTTAATGGACAAAGGGAGAGGTGCGGCCCTCTCAATTTTGAAATTCAAAATTTCAATAAATGTTGTAAGGATTTCAATGCCAGACCACGCCTTTGTATAGGTAGTGGTTGAGGTTTCCTTTAATGGTTGCCTGCATCAGGCCCAGGACGTAGTCAGGACTGGGCATCGATTTATGTAATGTAGCCGTAGGAGCCGCTTTGTGATGGGATAGATCAGATACGGTGAGATTGAGGATAAGCTAGAGAGAGCCCTCTTTGTAATTAGAGGGTGATAGGAAAGAGAATGAGAGAGATAAGAGGAGAGACCAAAGCAGAGAGGTCTCGAGAGAGAGATGAGACTTGTTACAGTCTAGTCTTTGTAAACATTTGTATAGACATATGGATTAACAGAAAAAAAGTTTTTCCTGCATACTGTGTGTTTGATGTTTACATGTTTTTACACATTTCATGTTTAAATGCATAACTGGTGAAGTATTTCATAAGTTTCAATTCTGTCCCGTCTTGGAGTTTTCGAGTGCAAGGAGTGCACATAGTCCACAAGGTGTGCGTTGAAAGAGGTGAGACAACCTCAGGAAAGATCAAGAGGGATAGCGTTGAACCTTCATCAACAGAGGTGCAAGGAGTGCATAGGAAGGAACTATGTCTCGAGTTCAGGGAAGACAGAACTACTGAAAGTTCTATAGAGCTCTACCAAGAGGGCATCGAGCGAGTGCATAGAGTGCACTAAGGAACTCTATTTTGAGTTCTGAGAAAAGAGAATTGTCGAAGAGAAGACACTCACAGGGTTGTTGAATACTCTGCAGGCTTTGGAAGGTGTGCATCGAACAAGAGAACGCCAGGTGGGTGTAAGGAGTTTTCTTTCAAGAAAACTTCTTGAATCTGAGTTATTCGAGATCCTCAAATGCAAAGTGTGCATAGGAGTAAATCTCCAAGGGGATGAAGCTCTAAAGGGACAATGTTTCTATAATGTAGATGAGACCCAAAGGAACCGGTCTTGCAAGAGGAAGAGTTGAAGGTCGAGACCTTCGAGACTTAGAAAATATTTTAAGTCAAGAAGCTAAGAAAGCTCAGGAGAAAGAGCACAACTGTCATTGGATCAGCACTGGGAAGAGGAGAGTTGGACCATTAGATTAGTGTTCAGATAGGAGGAGAACACATAGGAGATGTTCAAATCTGAGCCGTCAGGTCTGGAGGCATGGATCAACATCCATTGATCTCAAAGTAAGGTTCACATGGTTTAATTTTTTCAGCATTTTGTGTACTGGGAAACATAAGAGGGAGATTCTTTTGACTCCTAGAGATGTGAAACTGTGAAAATGCACTAGCCATTGGATCAAGAGCACAGTGGCATGAGAGCTACTGGATCAAGGATACGTGCACGGGGTTTAGTC
>JASDQU010711935.1:9228-22588 GCA_032191745.1 Picea mariana
TATCACATTTACAAATACTTTGTGAAATTGTATTTCTTAGAAAAAAAATTCTTATGATATAGAAAACCAAATTCCACATGAGGGATTAAAATCACATCACCATATTCGAATCAATTAAAAAAACAATCTTTTAAAATTATAAATTTTTCAAAATATTTTTATCTTTTATTAAAAACAATTAATCCATGTTTTTATAAACACTAGAAAATCACCTATTTTTGTGGCAGAAAAAACCACCATGGTATTTCCAATCCAAAACATGGATCTCTTGTCAAAGTACATTTATATGTAGAATCATGGAACTCTACCAAAGAGAACAATTTACAATGATATATATTTGCATCCAAAGTATTTATCTTTATTCTTATCTTCGATAATGAGATAAATATATACAAGATACCATGAGTATAAAAGCGTGAGAGAGAACTGTTGAGGTCAATTCCCACTTCCTAAATTTTCCTCCCCTTTTCTATTTCGCAACTTCTTTTGTCCATTTATTTTCCCTCTTCTATACTTACCCAAATTCCCCTTTTCCTTTTTCCTTGTTTTTCTCCCTTTCTAGTTTTCATACTTAGTCGTTTTTCCAAAAAGACGGGTTCTCAGGTTCCCAAGTTGGCGGACTCGCGAATCCTCATCTTCAATCCAAACTCTCATGTATTGAGTTCGACCGATCACCACATTACCCTATACTTAGTTGTTTCTCCAGTAGCGGGTTCCCGGGTTGGTGGGTACCCGGGTTGGTGGGTATCAAATATTTCATATCCCTTGTTCCGTGACATACATTTTGTACCCAAACGATCCACGATATACATTTTGACCATTGGACTCCTCGGGATCCTAAGTACCTCATCTCTCATATATTGAGTTTGATTGACTGCGTTACATCACTTAGCCAATTCTCAACTTTTTGGAACCACGGGTTCCCGGGTTGGCGAGTTCACAAATGTCCCAAATGTTATTTGCTCTCATCCGTCCCTTCCACCTTCGCCCTTTTCTCAGTACGCATTTAGTATGGTTTAATGCTAATAAATCATATTGCAGTTCCCATAAATATTGTCATTAATAGGCGAAGGGCTCGAGGAGATTTATTATTAAACCACATTAAATCTTGATTTGTGGAAGATTATATTATATCTCTCAAGCGCTCATTTCAAATATTATCTGGATCAAAAGAACGCTCTCGTCAACTTATGGCAACAACAACTTGACAACATTTCTTCGGAGATATTGTGAAAATTTTTGGATGAGAAGACCAAAATGTTCAGTGGTCTAGAGCATACTCTTATTATTTATCCCCTTCTGCTCAGAAGAAAGTAATTTGAACATTCGTAATTTCTCGTGCTGGATGTGTTCCCGAAGTTTTTTACTACAAGGAACTGGTTGTCTGGTGCGATGAGAAGTATAAACCAATTTAGAGGATGATTCATCTCCAAGACCATTCTCTCGTCTCTCTTTCGCCTCAAGTAGTCCATAAAATGTTGAAACTCCCAGAGCCAACACTCACCTTCAAAGGTGAAGACTGCAACAATTTCTTAAAAAAACATGAAAACAAGCTAGATATCTTACCTGAATTCTTGGAGAATCCCATGACCATCCCTGAATATATTACCATATTTCTGGTAAGCTTGTTCAAAAACCCATTTCAGGAAATTTCCTAGTTATTTACCAGATTTATAGGCCAAGAAAACACTGTCATCATTTCCCGTATGATTTTTTACATATTATATTTTACTATCAAGGTGCAGGCCATTTTCGATTGGGGGAAGTCAATTTCCATTGAATTGTCTTCCCAATTGAGTATAAAAATGATAAGAAATTATTTATGTCTTCTTATTTAGTTTTCGCGATAGCACATTTCTGTTAATTTCCTAAATTGTCTATATGCAAAAAGAGTGATGTGAATAAGAAAAAGGGGAAATCTCTTTCAGAGGTAAACCTAATAAATATGCGGCCTTCCCAAATTTTTGGAATTCATAAAGAAACTAGCGATGCATTGTACGATTCCATTGGTGGTATCGAAGCGGAAAATATAAAGTTAAAGGAAAGGATTAAAGAACTGGAAGAGACTTTGATGTCTCTTCCACTCCTTTCCATCCCTTTGGAAATTTTCGGACCCGCCACGCCCGCAGCCAAAATAAAAGGATCCTCAAGCTTACTCACATCATCCAAGAGCTATGTTGAGAATAATATCAACAAAAGAATGGCACTAATTACATAAGCTTGGGAAATTTCAAAGAGCATGATTTATTTTGGCTCGAGGGTGCATGCCTTCCTTGAATATCTACAGTTCGACCTAAAAAATGATTAAGGTTTCTACTTTGATGTCATAGTACCCTTTGGTATTAAATTTACCAATATGTCAGAGCTAAATAGAAGAGAGAAGGACCTTCCCTCTCCAAGTCGGATCCAACAGTTGAATGTCTATTGGAAAGAGAAAATAAAGAACTTGAACAACATCGTTCAGGCGTGCATCCAAGCCATAACAAGGAGAGAAGAGCTATTCAAAAGGCTCATGAAGGTGGACCTAGCCGGAAGCACTAACGAAATCCAAGATCCCAAGTTGATCCTCAACTTGTTGTTCCTAACAAAAAAACATTTCGATGAGCAAGTTGATATTTTTAAAGGATTTTCAATTGAAAAATTCTATGGAATAATTGTATATGATGAGAATTCCATAGATAACTGGCTAATGGATTACTCCATAAAAAATCAAGATATTCAAGAAGTATTACATGGAATTTCCATTGATCTCCGAGACTTGGAGGTTGATATGTTCAATATTAAAATCCAACATGAAATCAACATGGAACCTATGAAAAGTTACATCGAAGAATGGTTCTAGAAGGCTATTAATAAACTGACAAATGAAGGGAAAGAAGCGGTTGAGATGGTTCCTGTAACTATTGATGAAAATGATAAAAGGAAATCAGTGAGAAAATGAACGCATGAGCGACCATCATAGTAAGTTTACGTTGATCACATCCTTATTTTGTTTATCAAGTCCTTCATCCAATTATTCCACCTCTTCCACTAGAAACGTTTAACCAAAGACTGATAACTCATTTTTTCTTCTTACCAGGTCTTCTTGATCCTTCTACCTCCCACTGTATTCCTTATAAAAAATTATTTCTTGTATTTATTTTCTTTATGGTCCACGGAAGCCACAATCCCAGTCTTTAAGAAAAACGCATTTACAATTTCAAGAATATGTAATAGACTATATATTTTTTGGAATTGTCAAGAGAACTACTTTGGGAACAATCTTGATTGTGCTTTGTAACCCTGTTTTCATAATATAACGTATTTGAGATTGATCTATCATTATCTTCTTTTGAACTTCCCATGTGTCCACTCTTTTAAAGTTCTCTTATGCATGCAGATCATCTTCTTTTTATTTTATGTGATCAGAAATCTTTATCATAAACTACGATGGATGTGAGGAAATTTTGCTTATTTACTTTAAATGTGTGAGTGTGTTCAATTCCTGGTTCTTTCTCAAGAACTCTCCTTTAAAAGAAAAAAAGAAAAAAAACATTTTCCTTTTATTTTATTGTAATGTTTTTGTTTCTTTGAACTACTGCAACAGACTTCTGTCAAGTCCCACATTTTGAATATTTAAAAATATCAAGAAAATTTAAAAGAGGAGTAACACCTCTGTAAAAATAAAAGGGGATTTACATCCTCGTGAGGTTGTCATTTCGGTCATAACAGATTCAAACGTCAACATTTTTGGCGACCATACTGGGGAATGAACTAAGATGTGGAACTTGTTCTAGCGTTTTTGAAAGAATATATGACTTTTTCCTAGGCGTATCAGCCCCACCTAGAAATTGGATTGAACAACCAACGAAGCATTTTACATCAGTTATACAACTTGGTAATATGAATGACCAAGACCTATGAATATTTAGAAAGTTCTTGGCAAACCTTGGTCCAAGAAGAAGAAATATAAATCCTCTAAAGACAAAGGAGAGAGGAATGACAAGACTGAAGAAATCAAAGGCTAGCTAGAGAAGCATAAGAACAAGGTCAGGATTGAAGTTGGACGAATACAAGGGACCCATTACTAAAATTAAAAGCAAGAAACTATTTATTCTTAGAAGTGAAAATCCTATCCCCAGAATCTCATCGGACATGGCATAAAGAAATGAGCAACCCCGAGACGAGCATCATGAGGAGAGACAAGGAGGTGGAAGAGATGTTGCAAGAAACCAAGGAAGCCAAATATTTTAAAATCAAAGGAGGGTAACAGATTCCCCTATAAATATTATAGGTGAGCAACATGATCTCACTATTGTCCCTAAGGGCACCTTAAAATAAGTTTCTGGAGATGGATCTATCGATGCAAAGAGGCATCTGCACTTATTTCTTGATGTTTATGATTTTCACCATGTTGAGTATGATGATGTCATGGTAATGTTGTTTCTGCAAACCTTATAAGGAAGAGCATATTAATGGTATAAAACATTTCTCAGTAGATCAATTCACTCATTTAATGACCTTGAAGCTATGTTCCTGACCATGTTTTCCCCTCCAATTTCTTACCATACCCTTCTCACCGATTTCACCCAGATTGGTTTGAGGAAGAATAAAAGGATACAAGATTTTAATCTCGGGTTCAATAAAACCTTGAGTAGAATTCCAGAGGATAAAAGACCAAATGAGCCATTCATTCTAGGTTGTTATAAGAATGAAATGCCCTCAAATGTAAAATCTTTCATGAGAACATCTCAAATGGATACTTTGGAGGAGGAAATGACTAAATCCATTGAGATAGAAGAAATTATGATTGAAACGAGTATCGACCCCGATATTAAACTGGGAAGAGTACAAAGGCAGATAGGAGGATTAAGTATTTATAACTAGGGAGCTTCTAGTTCAAGAAATAACGAATAATTCAAGCCTAGACAAGCTCAAAACCAAACGATGGGAGGAGGATTTTTCAATGGAACCATACATGACGTAAAATTTGACCCTGTGGCGGCACCAGAAACTAAGAAAAAAATAGAAATAACACAGATGAATAGAACCATCAAAAAAATGCAGAATGAGATAACTAGACTAAGAAGGGGAGATAATTACATGCCAAATCTGATAATGCCAATCCCAGAGAAAAGGAGAAACCCTCCCCTAGAAAATAGAGTGAGGTTTGAGAACATTGATAACCCACAAATACCAAGGGTTCCCAGACAACTTACTCCAAATGCGTTTGTTCTAGAGGATGTCTATAATGAGCATATAATTGAGAAAGAAAATTATTACTTACCTAATGAAAGCTCTAAAACTGTGCAAATGGATGGATGTAAGACATCCATGGATATATTTGAAAAGGGCGACAATGATCCCAACTCGCAAGAAAACATCACCCAGACAAGAGGATTTGTAAATAGACCAAAAAATAAAGGTGATTCTGATCAAGAGAACCAAAAAGAAAAAGAAAAGGAAAAAACAAATGAGAAAAAAGAAAATGAGAAAGTGACGGAAAGAGAACACCTGACGTCAAACTCCTCTCAAATGACATATACTGGTGTATATGATTTGAGTAAATTAAGGATAACCTCGCCCTTTACAGAAGTGGTAAATATTCCCCAGTAAAGAGAAAACATCTTGAAGTTGTTGGATGATCCATATGAAAGGGTAAAAGTTGTTGTCAACAATCCAAAACAAGTCCCTGGCTAGTCAACTGCTAAGATGAGAGGTAAAATTCCTCCCTTTTACATTTATATTGAAAATCATGATGTTGCACTGCATAATTGTTTAGTTGAAATTGGCGCGATGAATAATATCATGCCAATGGTGATCATGGAGGCATTGGGCATGAGTTGCACCAAGCATTGTGAAACCAGTGAAAGTATATATGCAATTGATTCCAGAAAAGTTCCATCTTATGGATAAATCAAGGAGTTTTATTCTTGGATTATAGTATCCCCCCATATCATTACAGTTTTCAATATTATTTTGGTAGACCTTCCTCCGACATATGGAGTTGTGTTGGGAAGGCACTGGACATCTATGATCGGAGGATATATAATGAATGATGGAATTTGTATGATGCTACTAGGAAAACAAGGAGTAATGATTAAGTACCTCGTGAACCTAGAAAACCCTTCTCATTCAATAAGAAGGAAAATGAATAGATGGAGGATTATATAGATGCCAGGATTAGAAACTACACTATCCTAGAAATAGAAAATAATGAAAGACTAGAGCAACTGCAAGACACATAGAATCAAGAATATTTGTTTGAAGGGTATTGGAGGATGTCCTTTGATGAAGCATGTTCAAGCTCTGGAAGTGGATTTGTAATTTTTCTTGTGAGTCCAAGTAAGATTATGCATCCACACACTATTAGATTGGACTTCTCATGCACTAATAACGAGGTTGAGTATGAAGCTTTGATTCAGGGGATGATCCTTGCATAGGAAATGAAAATAGAACATCTGATTATAACTGGCGACTCATAGTTGGTCATCAATCAAGTGACCTAGAGGTACAAAATAAAAAAGGAAATACTTAGTTTGTATTTCAAAAGAGTTAACGAATTGATGGAATCTTTCAGTTCCTTCAATATTTCTTTCATTCCAAGGGACAAGAATCACAAGGCAGATTCACTAGCCTTGGTGGCCTCATTGTCAAATCCAAATGATACCCAAATAAAAACGTGTTTTCGAGTAGAAAGAGATTTCCGACTGTCCTTTCCTAATAACATTGAGTAATTGCAAGTGTTTGAGAACGATGAATTGTATGCCCATGTTGCATGTTTTTTCTAGATATAACCAGGTCTTGGTGGCTGAGGAATATAGGGAAAAGACAATGTTTATCACACCTTGGGAAACATATGCATATGCTAGGATTCCCTTTGGTTGGAAGAACAATGGAGCCACATTCCATGGGGGCATGGATCATGAATTCAATGGGTTTATAAGAAAATATATGGAAAAATATCAAGATGACTTGAATGTGCATTCAAAGAAAAGGGATGATCATATCCATCATTTGAGAAAGGGTTTTGAAAGATGTAGATTATATGATGTCTCTATGAATTCAAATAAATGCTTGTTCCCTATGACCCAAGGAAAACTGTTGGGACATATTGTATGTAAGGAAGGGATTTACATAGATCTGGAAAGAATTAAAGAAATAAACAGGCTCAAACCCCAACATCTAGGAAGGGAGTCCAATCATTTTTAAACAAATTTTATTTTGTGTGAAGATTCGTTCTTGATTATGCAAGCATCGTAAAGCCGATAAATTTGTTACCGAAAAAGGAGAAGAGGTTTGAATGGATAACAGATACTCAATAGGCGTTCAATAATATCAAAGGATAAATTACCACTGCTTTTGTCCTCATTACTCTGGAATTTCAAAGAGATTTCATCATTTATTCATTTGTTATAGATATAGTTGTTTCCTCTGTTCTTACTCAGAAGAATATCAAAGGAGAAGAACTCCCAATAAGTTTCATGAGAAAAATCTCGACTATGAGTTGAGGTATTCAGAACTAGAGAAGCAGGCCTTTGCCTCTATAAAATAAGTATCACACTTTCACACGTACATATTGAACTCCCTTGTTATTTCTTATGTTCCCTCATCACCAGTGAAGATGATTCTGAATCAACAATTGAGAGAAGTAAAATGTGCTAACTGGTTGGAAAAGATACAAGAATATGATATTGAGATTAAACCTTTAAAATTTATCAAAGGACAATGTTTATGTAAGGTCATTGAGAAATGATATTTGGTTGAAGGAATTATTTCAATTCCAGTCGGAGCACCCTTGGCTAATTCAAAATGGTACGAAGTTATTATATTCTACTTAAGGTCCAAACAATTTCTGTCACCATGACCCTGAAGGAGCGAAGAACATTGAAATTGAAGGCGAATCAATATGTGTTGATTGATGACATATTGTTCAGAAGAAATTATGATGGTATACTGCTGAGATGCATTGATGAAAATCAATCCCAAGAACTAATAAGATAATTCCATGAGGGAATATGCGTTGGACACTTTGCACCTACTGCAACTTCCCACAAGATAATAAGAGAAGGATTATATTGGCCATCAATTTTCAAATAATCGTATGTCACAATAAGGAAATGTTTGTCATGCCAACATTTTTCAAGAAAAATGAAGAAATCTGAGATGCCTTTGCATCCCATAATGGTAGAAAAATCGTTCTCCCAATGCAGACTTGATGTTGTTGGGCCAATTAATATGAATTCTAGCAAGGGGACTATGTACATTCTAACGACTACAGATTATTTCACTTTATGGATGGAAGTCGTGGAATTAAAGAAGGTTGATATTGAAGAGATAATTAAACTCCTAAAAGACAATATTCTATCGATATTTGGTGTCCTAGATAAATTTATCACAGACAATGGTTCAATTTTCATCGAGTCAAAGTTTATGTAGTTTTGTAGAGAATATATAATCATCATGAGTCAATCATCGAATTATTATCCACGAGGTAATGGCCTTGTTGAATACACCAAAAAAACACTTTTTCAGATACTGAAGAAAACCATTGACAAGAATCAAAGGAATTGGCATCTAAAGCTAACGGATGCATTATGGGAAAGAAGAATGACTCCAAAGGATATCACTGAGATGTCTCCATATCTGTTAGTTTATGGGAAAGAAGTGAAAATTATGATTATCCTCGATCTCAATGAATTTATTTATGTGGTTAATACCAAAGATACAGAAGACAATTCACCCATCCATAAGAGAATCAATCGGTCGCTAAAATTGGAAGAAGAATGAAGCAAAGCCCTGAATCAAAATTCTCAGAGGCAGTAGAGCGTCAAAGATATTTTGATCAGAGAAAAACTGTAAATAATTTCCAGAAAGAAGAGTTGGTGTTACTTTGGAAGAAGGCCAAGAAGAAACCGTCCACACATACAAAGTTTGAAGCACTATGGATTAGACCATATGTCGTCGAGAAGATATTGGGATTTAACTCCTATATGCTCCAAGACATGAAGGGTAAGAGATTAATTCTTCTTGTCAAAGGGAAACATTTGAAAGGTTTATTCTCTTAAGACTTTCTCATTCTTAATGTACAAAATTTTATTTTTCATTTTTTATATTCTTACTCTGACTCCATAGCCCAATGGGCGGAAGCAACTAGTCACGAGATATTATGGATTCTTGACAACCCATGGAGGGTTATCATCCCATAGTTGGAGCCTGTTGTTGAGGTAAATTCCTTCTTCCTAAATTCCCCTCCCCTTTTCTATTTTCCCAACTTATTTTGTCCATTTATTTTCCCTCTTCTATACTTACACAAATTCCCCTTTTCCTTTTTCCCTTCTTTTCTCCCTTTCTAGTTTTCATACTTAGTCATTTTTCCAAAATGGTGAGTTCATGGGTTCTCGGGTTGGTGGACTCACGAATCGTCATCTCCAATCCACACTCTCACTTATTGATTCTTACCAACCAACACATTATCCTATATTTATCTGTTTCTGTAGTCGTGGGTTCCCAGGTTGGCGGGTATCAAAGACTTCATATCACTTGTTCTGTGACATACATTTTGTACCTAAACGATCCGTGATATACATTTTGACCATTGAACTCCCCAAGCTCCTAAGTACCTCATCTCTCCTATATTGAGTATGACTGACTACATTACAAAACTTAGCCAATTCTCAACCTTCTGCAATGACAAGTTCACGGGTTCCCAAGTTGGCAAGTTCACAAAAGTCCCAAATGTTGTTTTCTCTCATCCATCCCTGCCACCTTCACGCTTTTCCAAATACGCATTTATTATGGTTTAATGATAATAAATCATCATCCAGGTCTCGTAAATATTTTCATTAATAGGATAAGGGCTCGAGGCGATTTCCTATTAGACCACATTAAATATTGATTTACAGAAGATTATATTATATCTCTCAAGTGCTCATTTCAAATATTATTTGGATCAAAAGAACGCTCTTGTCAACTTATGGAAACAACTCGACAACCGTTATGTGGAGATACTTTGATCATTTTTGGATGAGAAGACCAGAAATTTCAGTGGTCTATAACATACTCTTATTATTCATCCCCTTATTCTCAAAAGGAACTAATTTGGACGTTCGAAATTTCTCATGCCGACAGTGTTCCCGAATTTTTTGAATGCAAGAAACTGGTTTTCTAGTGAAATGGAAAGTATATACCAATTGAGTGGATGATTCAGCTCCAATACCATTCTCCCATCTCTCTTTCGCCTCAAGTATTCCATAAAATGATGAAACTCCCAGAGCCAACACTCACCTTCAAAGGTGAAGATTGTAGAGATTTCTTGAAAAAACATGAAAACAACCTCGATATCTTAACTGAATTCTTGTATAATCCCACTGCCATCCCTAACGATATTACCAGATTGCAGGTCAGCTTGTTCAAAAACCCATTTCGACAAATTTCCTGGTTATTTACTAGAGTTACAGGCCAAGAAAATATTTCCAGCATTTCCCGTATGATTCTTTACATATTATATTTTACTTTCAAGGAGTGGGTCATTTTCGATTGGGGGAAGTTGATTTCCATTGAAATCTATTCCCAATTGTCTCAGTATAAAAAGGATAAGAAATTATTTATGTCTTCTTATTTAGTTTTTGCGATAGTATATTGCTGTCAATTTCCTAAATTGTCTATATGCAAGAAGAGTGATGTGAAGAATAAAAAGGGGAAATCTAGTTCAGAGGTTAACCTAAGAAATATGCAACCTTCCCAAATTTCCATAATTCATAAAGCAACTAGCGATGAATTGGACTATTCCATTGGTGGTCTCGAAGCGGAAAATATAAAGTTAAAGGAAAGGATTAAGGAACTGGAAGAGACTTTGATGCCTCTTCCACTCCTTTCCATCCCTTTAGAAATTATCAGACCCACCACACATGCAACCAAAATAAAAGGATCCTCAATCTTACTCACATCAGCCAAGAGCTATGTGGAGAATAATATCAAGAAAAAAATTACACTAATTACAGAAGCTTGGGAAATTTCAAAGAGCATGATTTATTTTGGCTCGAGGGAACATGCCTTCCATGAATATCTACAGGCTGACCTAAAAAATGAATAAGGTTTCTACCTTGATGTCATAGTACCCTTTGGCATTAAAGTTACTAATATGCCAGATCTAAAGAGAAGAGAGGAGGACCTTCCCTCTCCAAGTCGTATCAAGCAGTTGAATGCCTGCTGGAAAGAGAAAAAAAAAGAACTTGAAGAACATCATTTAGGCTGCATCCAAGCCATAACAAGGAGAAAATAGTTATTCAAAAGGCTCACGGAGGTGGACCTAGCTGAAAGCACTAACGAAGTCCAAAATCCCAATTTGATCCTGAACTCGTTTTTCCTTGTTTAAGAAAACAAAACCAATTAGTGCTTGAAGCTTTTAATCCACCATCAATCAGCTACAGAGAGTTAATAGCGCCAAGAGTCTACAATGACTAGAAAGTTGGAAACACACTTGTAATATGCAATGAATTGAATCAGTCTGCAACACACTTTTGCAACTGGAAATGAAGATAAGAAATGATGAATCCTCCTTTTGAAGCCAACCCATTGGAGATGTTTAATGATGTGATGGCACTGAAAACTAGAGTTCATGATATGTGCAAACAGAAGGGAGCACAAATATTGAAGCGAGAATATTGCAATTCATTTAGACTATTTTATACTAGATTGATATATTCCATTACATTGACCTACTCACACTATTATTGTTCTTAAATCCTCAAACATAGAGAGATAGGAAACCCAATGGTTTTTTTGGATAACGTAAGACATCTAGGTTCCTAGTTAGTTGGGAGGATAATTCCATTCTAAGCAAAAGGAGAGGATTCTAGACAATCACATTACTATTCAACTTGAAAATCAACATTAAGGAAGGTATATTACTTGTCAATTTCAAATGTTTATCGCTAACTATTGAAATGAAATTACAAAAAAAATCTTTACTTGAAATTTTATATAATGTTAGTTTGAGCACTTCAAAACTACTAGTTGATAATTTGGAAGAAATATTGTTTTTCTTTCAAATTTCAATTATTTTGAAATTATTTAATTAATAATAAACAAAAGCATGATTATGGTATATAGAAACAAAAATGCATATAATAGAAACATAAATACAACAAATTGGTGATTTACATAGTGAGATGATATTATCTTATTATACTTCTATATCTAGTAGGATGCAATAGGTGCTATTACAAATTAAGTTTAAAAACTAGAGAATTAAGGAGCATCCTAAAAATCTATAACTACAAAAAAATGGGCCACACCTAGGATGCATTTCAAGTAGTAAGAAAGAGGGGGAAGGGGCTTGACCCCCCTAGAAAATACCTCCCTAAAATAACAATTTCTTAAAGGAAGAGAGGATATTTGCTATAATAAATATTCCTACTAACCTCATGATCCATAAATGAAGGAAGAGATGATATTTACTATAATAAGAAATCAATGAAGGAAGGGGATTGGCCATGCTTATTCCTCATCCCACTTGCAAAACAACAAAAAAAAAAATCAACAACCAAAGGAGAGTTTAATAAAACTAGTGAGAAGAGGAAGAAAATCTATGAAGAAGCAAGAAATAACCAAGCTCTCCATGATTGAGAGTGTTATAACCCTATAATTTATAGGATCAACCGGTGACTGAAATGTTATCCCTTTACTGTGTTTGGTTGCCAAATATTTTTCCATTCTGTAAATAATTTGAGAAAAAGAAAGAAAAGAAAAAGAAAGGAAATGAAAAAGAAAGAAAAGAAAAAGAAAATGAGAAACGAATAAAAGAGGGCATAAAAGAAATTGAGTAAAGCCCCATGCAATAACAATGACCCGGTCCATATAGTTTAAGCATGGCCAAGTCCTTTTTAAATTGATGTTGATAGGATTAGTGAATAAGCTTGGCTAAACTGTTTAATCTTAGCCAAGCAGTTTAGGTTAGCTAGTGAATAAATTTGACCAAACTGCCTAATCTTGGTCAAATAACCCTAGGGTAGAGTAATTTCTTATTCCAACAGTTTAATATGGGCTAAATGTCATAGGTAAGTAGGTTAGAGCATAGGGTAGTTGGTTTTATTTCAATAAAACATGCATGATGATCGATGTTGGAACATATCTTTGATGTTTGAAAGTTGGATGCCTAACCCCCATGGTGACAAAAAAGCAGGGAAATATTGGAAAAAACACATAAAGCACTTGTCCTAAGTTTTCAGAGCAAATATGATTTTTCCACTGGAAGATTAAAGAAAGCGCATAGATGAACGGCGGAGGCATTGGTGCTCAGATCTACGGTCAACAATTTTTTTCGGACCCCCCCGAATGTTCTACCTTTAACGGTGGGGGGCGGGTATGAAATTATGGG
>JASDQU010711935.1:22771-34318 GCA_032191745.1 Picea mariana
CCCCCCCGACCAGTCTTCTTTTAACAGTGGGGGGGGAGGGTCTAGAATGAAATGATTTTCTGGCAGGCCCCCTCCACTAGGGTAGGAATCTATTGCATCAGACTCCCACCACTTACCGCAAACCATTTTACCACTTACCATTTACCACTTTTTTGACATACCCCCATCGTCCTGTGACATCATTTTCCACTATCGTATCCTAATGCTCCCGTCTCATAACTCTATCAGTAGTTTCCCCCTGCTCACCTATCACAGGTCCCTTCACCATTGTTAGTCCTCAATCAACACCCTCCATGTCACCCAGTCGTATCGTCACTCTTTTTTACCTGCCATCTCATGCTCCAAAGGACCCATTGGCCATTTATTACAGGCTAACTTATCTGTTAGCCCATTGATCTGTCCCATGTGCCCAACGGGTATCCGTTTGCTCAAAACTAACCCTTCTCCTCATTCGCCCATTTCTCATCTTAAACGCACACCAGAAATATTTTCCTTGTCCTCTCTCTGATTCAGCCAGCAGCCCAAAACCACAGCCATTCCCACTAACGTTTTTGTTTGAATTGTAGGTACTTTTCATAGTGATGGCGCCAAAATCCAAGAAAGTAGAAGCTGAGGAAAATCCTATCCTCCTGCCTTCTGTCGACCTCGACAGGATCCCATTGGCCAACAAAGATAATCTAATCTCAGATACAAGGTGTGAATTTGACTTCGCAGAGTTGAAGTCATGGCTCAAAGACACTTTCTTATATCAGAGCGATGAAATTGGGCTCTGAGAGTCCAATCTTCCTTTATATATTTTCCCCCAGGTCCATCATTTCCTTGAATTTTCCCTCAAATGCCAAGCTCATTACCTCCCCAACCAGAGAACCATAGTTTCTTCATCGGGAGAAACTTTGTTCTTCATCACACCAGAGGCCATTGATAAGATGATGTAGATAACCATAACTAAATCTGCCTCCCCTTTTAATCTTGAAATCATAACAAAGTTATACTAGAAACTATATTTCTCTCAGAGAGCCCAGATTTTTGAGTTTTTCCTCCCACGGGATTCTCAGCTCCCCAAGTCAAATCCCCTGTATCCTTCCTCCCTATTCTCAGAAAAGGGCAGCCAAGTCATTTCATCGCTCTGTTCTCTGCTTGGATATTTTTCAAACAAATGGGTGGATCAACCTATATTGGGTTTTCTGTCCATTTTCTCTACAGAGGAAAGGTCCACCACTTAGTTCGACTACAATGCTTTCCTGGCAGAGAGTATTCACGAGAAGTTTTCAAAATTCGCTACAGAAGGCATGTTCAGGTATTCCTCCATACTGGCTTACATGTTCATATTCTTTCAAGCGGACAAGTTCTCTTTCTCGATGCAAAAAATGGACAAGAACGGGAAGCCGCAGGCAGTAACATATTGGACTTCACTACTCAGACGGAATTCCACAGAGTTCAGTTTCAAACAGTTCATCAAGCAGTTCTACCACCCAGTGGTGAGCATGCTCAGTGGCAGACCAGAACCAATAATAAATGAGGAGATTCAGAGGATCTTACACCTCTCAGACCTTGCAAAAATAGGAGATTGGTATCTTTACCAAAATCACGCTGAGATCAAAGTATATGGATGCGAGTTAGCTCCATACAAACTGCCCAAGTATTTACCCATGAGGATATTTGCCCTGGAGTACATAAGACAAATGATAAACTTAGACAACATACACTTTGTGTCTCTGAAGAAGAAACAATAGCTCATAATCAAAGGGAAAATAAGGTCTTTTATCTGTAATAGTCGAGGCATCGGGGAAGAGGCAAACAGACTTTTGAAAGAAATGAAGTTCGAAGTTAGTTTCCTGTGGCACTATGATCCGTGCGGGATAATATCAGAGATGAGGGTTAAGAATAAAAATGTTCCATATGTTCATATACCCAAGCCTGAGATAGAAAGGTTCGTGAATCAAAAGGAGTGGGAGCCGAACACTCTAGAAGAGATAGAACAAAAGAACCCTTCAGTTACTATCTCGCAAACAACCACACCACAGGCTCTAAAGAAGAAAATACCGAGGAAGGATACTTCACTTTCTGTCACCAAAGTCTCGGCTGAAATGTTCCAATTACATACCAAAAGGCCAAAATCCAGTCATACAATAGACATGGATGGAGAAAAGAAAACCCAATCCACTACAACTATGAAATGTGATCAATCACCTCTTATCACAAGCAGCAAGCATATCATGTTCACAGTTTCATCCAAGAAGCCGACAGATGCTTCACTAGTCGACCAGCCGAATAAAGGAGGACCAAAGTTGAGTATTTTTGAGAAATATGACCAAATCAAGAAGAGAAATCAGACGCTGACCATCAGTACTTATGGTCAGTTTTGGAAATAGACATCAACATCATAGCACAGACTATTGTCTGCGTTTGATACAGAGAAGGGTAGAATGCACATGGATTTTCTGCAGGCATAGGTGCCCGACCCAAAGGAAATTACTGATTACAAAAGGGAAACGTTTGAGTTCCACACTAGAGATGTGCACCCGGCCGATCAAATGGATCTGCATAGGAAAACTGTAGAAATGGTTTTCTCCACTTTGGAAAATGCTTCTACTACGACTGTTAAACTACAAGTCTCTTTGAGCAATGTTCAGACACGGCTAAAGTTATAAAAGGTATCATCCTTTGCAAAGGATAACATAATTAAAATGTTGGAAGAATTGGTCCTCAAGATCGGGTATGACCCCTCGAATGTGAAAGAAATCGAGGATATGCTTAAAAATAAAAATGCTAATATAGCATCTCTAAGGAAACAACTGAAACTTCCACCAACGAAAGATGCACAGACAAAGGAGATAGCTGAGATAGAAGGTGAGAAGGACGAGATTCTCAAGTTGATCATGGAGCAGAACGCACAGTTGAAAGAGATGGAAGCATAACTGGAAAGGTTAGTGAAGGAGAAGGAATAATCAACGCCTATGGAGGTCATTCCATTGAGCACAGTTCCACTCAGAGGAGTAAGCACAGCATCTACGGCAGAAATTCCCTCAACAACTCCACTGACAGCTCTGGAAAAGACAGTAGAACTAGCAAAATCCATGGGGGAGATGAACTTGCAAGAGACATAAGTTAGCAGACTTAAAAAGGAGGTTGAGGACCTTCAGGAACTTAAGTCTTCTTACCAAACTAGCTACTCAATGGAGAAACAAACATCAGACAAGATTAAACAAGAATTGTAGCATCTTTAAAAGCAAACAATGGCAGGCAAGACACTTGTTGAGGCCAAGGAAAATATATGGATGGATATCTTCAAATCCATAAATGAAATATGGCCTATGGTGCAAATCATGTTCGAGCAAAATGAACTAGTACAAAGGAGAAGGCATGCTATTGAGAAAATAAGAGGATAACTGGGAGAAATGCCCACAGAGGCCACTAAGATCATTAAATTCCTGAATTCCAAAACCAGGGAAGAGTTAGAGGATTTGAAGATTGAAGACAGGACGGAAACCATCCTCGAAGTCAAGAGGGTTCTGACCAAAAGAGGACTAATGCTACAGTTGGAAGAGAAAGTCCAGACTATGGACACAGGAGTACAAATATTTTTCACCAAAATCGAAGCTCTGCAGAAGAAAGGACTCCCTGGATTAAGGGTCCTAAATGACAAGTTAATGACCCTTCCTGATTATAAACAGAAGTTGTCCACAGTGGCCAGAGATAGTTCAAAATTTTCTGGAATACAGAGCAACATAACGGGCAAGGCATTCTTAGAAACTTTGTAGCCAGACATCAGCATACAACATGAGATCCAGTATATTTTCATCGTCAAGACAACTTTTTCCAAGTACATATAGATGGATGAAATATACAGAAGATTACTCAAAGTCATCATTCCCAGTCAACTATGATGGGAGGAGCTATGAAATCTAATCGAGTAGGAGATGAGGTGTCCAAGTCTAGTCAGCAATCCGATTAGACGAAGTCGTGAAGATGACTCACCAATAGTTTTCCCCGGAAATCAGCATGAATATTTCAACACATCATCAACAGTTCCTGATTTTTTGTATCTTGTTGAGTTAGTTAGTTAAATTTAGAATCTTCCACGTCCTGATCTTTAATGACAGGATCGTATGTAATTTTTTATTATAAATACTTTAAACTTTGAAGTACGAGGGGTTGATATTTATGCCCTATAAGACATAAAGACTATAAATGTTTATCAAGAGATCTTCCAGTAATACAAAGGGACGTTTCACAGGATTCTCGCATGTTATTCATTCGTGATGTTTATTTTTATTTTTTAAAGGTTTTTCTCGCTCAGTCGTCATATTGTTTTCTAATCTGATCTTTTAAAAGTAGCATATGTCGCAGGATTTATCTTTGTATACCCTGTCTCTGACTTTAAATATCTAAATGTTTATCTTCTGATGTTATAGTGAAGAAATTATTAAATGCTTCTTTACTTTAATTGATATTCTTGTCTTTTTTGTTATCCATCACTTTACTGCCAAAGAATCCAATGAATGCATTACCTTGCCCTATGAAAATAATTTTTCTAATTCATGTTTAGATATCTATCCTTATAATACATACCCCATATCCCAATAGATGAGTAAACCTTATTTCAGTCAACTTTACAAAAAAAAAAAAAAAAAACATTCAATCTTATTCTACTTAACTAGCCTAATATCTCAAAGTTAAAACATATCTAAATCTTACAGAGAGATCCCTCTCTGAAACTGGCAGGGCTAGATTTCAGTTTCGAAGTGGTTGGATAAAGTTACCTCTGGCAAATTTGTTCTACCCTGACAACCTCTAGGAATTTACAGAGTGATAACATAGTGGTGACTCCACTGGGGAGCTGAACAAACTTTCAATCCCATGATTTATTTTCCCTAGAAGAAAACTTTATTTATGAACTAATCGTAAATCTGAGAAAGAGATAATGTTCATAGGTTTTTAAAAGTTTGTACATAGAAATTTTGGATTCATAAAAATTAAAATTTTGGCTCCTAAAAGAGCTTATACTCGATCTCACCTAGATCCAGAACCTGTAGTAGCAATTGATAATCCAGAGAAGTTACTCAGAAAGAATACCATTGCATAAGGTTCAAGGAGTCATATTCCCCTTCACAAGTCCCTTTCTCTTCCAGAGAAACTTGTTGCCCTCCAGGATCTCGAGTTTGACACCACTTTTGAACAAAGCCTATTTAGAACGAAATATAATAGCTTTGTGACTAAAACCTATTTAGATCAAACCATCCTGCCACCCTGGACCCCTGAAATACTATCTCCTAGGGCTGAACCTGATCAAAGATTCCTTGAGGAATCTGACAAGCTAGAAATTTTGGCAGCAAATCCCAATCAAGTTGTACACCAAGCCCACTTCCAGTAGTCGATCGAACTTTCTGCCATAACTATTGTTGCAGCTTCTGTAAAACCTCAACCTGCTCACTCTGTGTCAGCTAGTCCCTCATCCTTCACATCTTCTGTCACTTCCCCACCCATCATCCAGGTTGTTGTCTTGCCTCCTCCACCTATCATGGCATCCAAGTATGCTCCTTTGGTGTTGGCTGCACCTTTACACGTTATGCCCGAGGACTATCAAACAAGACTTCCATAGTTCAATGGTACTGGGCCCTTGAACGCACAACAACATGTTGATAAAATGAATGATTATTTTGACTTGCAAGAAGTGGATGAAGTTGACGTTCAAATGAGACTATTTGCACAGAGTCTGACTGGGGACGTTAAGAAATGGTACAAAGGATTTCGTTCTGCTTCTATGGTCAACCTTACCATGTTTCAAATAATTTTTCTGGACAAATGGGAGGTAAAGAAAAATCCTCTCCAGATCTTGTTAGAATATGAAAACATCAGAAGGAACAAAGGAGAGATAGTACATGACTACTGCACCCACTTCAAGAATATGTACAATGCGATTCTAGCCGATATCAAACCCCCACAAGGTTTGGCGTTGATAAAATTCCCAGATGGTTTCGACGTTGATATGCCATATAAATTAAGGGAAAGAAACTCTACCACTCTAGAGGACATGCAGAAAAGTGAAGTAAGTGTAGAGGCCAACCTGTTAGCTAGAAGGGAACGACAGAGGACGGAAAGGAGAGTCACAATTAAAGAGGAACCTACCACATCCTCTTCTGACGCCAAAATGGATTCCTTAACTAGAGCAATGGAAAGGATGATGGAGAGACTTACTATAGCCAAAATAAATCCTTATAGAGAGAACCAAGCTTCTCCACAAATTCGGAATCCTAACTTCAGAAGAAATCTTCCTCAAATCACTCAGAGAGATCCTAGGGATCAAAGGGAATAGAGGGGTCCTAATCAACAGATCATACCACCCTATAGGAAAATTATGTTGATGAAGGGGAGGAGACAATGGAAGAATTAGATGACACGCATATAAACCTCATGGGAATTCATGACGACGAAGCCATCTTCCTCACTTAGGAGGAGCAAGAACTTTTCCTTCTTTCTCAAGTAGAGTTAAATGAGGAAGCAGAGGAAACAAAATAGTAGGAATTTGAAAATGCCATTATGGAGGTACATAGGCAGCACAATCTGAGGAGAAAAAAGACAAATGAAAATCACCCGAAGAAGGTAATCAAAACGAAGAAAACAATCGAAACCAAGAAGACCTCGGGACCTTCTACCAAGAAGATCCCTGAGAAAGACAATGTTGAATCTCCCGCAAAAAGAAACCCTGCCATTTTACAAAGATCAACGCAGACCGAGGTCTCATAAACTAGTCAACCAAGTACTTCTGCCCAGAAAAATATGGTAGACAGATCAGAATTTTTGAGCCTAAGTAGAGCACCCACTACTTTCAGCCTTGAAGGGGAATTAGCCAAATTGAATATTCCCATTCCCCTTTTTGAGCTAATGAGTAAGAACGCTTACCGATCGTAGGTGATTAAAGCGTTGAGCATCGAGCCAGAGATAGGCACAAAGGCCTTGACTGTTGGATCAACAAATCATTCAGATACAGTAAACCTTACCGATGATCAACCTGAAATCATGTTTGTCCCTAAGGTTGATGGTCAGATCGACATCAGTGTTGTCGCTCCTTTTTACATCAACCTTAATATACACGACCTGATTCTACACAATGCTATATTAGATTCAGGTGCTTCTCACAACCTAATGCCTAAAGCAGTGATGGAAAAGATGGGTCTTGAGGTCACCAGACCTTACAAAGATTTGCACTCTTTTGACTCCAGCAAAATCAGATGTATCGGGTTGATCAAAGACTTATGTATCACCCTAGTTCATATTCCAGCAAAAAACATGGTTATGGATGTTGTGGTCGCGGACATCCCCCCTAAATATGGTATGTTTTGTACAGTTCTTGGGGGGCCAAGCTGAAAGGCACTTTGTAGTTGGATATGTCATATGCCACTATCCTAGTATTCAAACAACAGAGAAGACTGTACAAAGAGACGTTGATGAAATATATGGTCAGCAGCCAAGAAAATCCACATAACTACCCTCTATACTATGCACACTTCGACCTAGATTCCTTCATCCTTTATAAAAACGGTGATATGGAAGAACAAATCGCTTAGGTGGACGAAGGTACACATGATTAGGAAGAAGGCCAAGAAATCACTGAGGCAAAAGGAAAGGAAATTGTAATAAGTGAAGAATTGCCAACATAGTTCTAGATCATGGACTTCGATGGAGCTGTGAGAAAGGAGGGAGATGGAGCAGGATTTTGGTTGCACAATAACACATCAAGGTATTCAGAGAGTCATTCTTACAAACTGAATTTTCAATGCACTAACAAAATAGCCAAGTACAAATATTTGATGCTCGGTCTGAAACTACTGAAGACGATTGGTGCCAAACAAATCATGGTAAGAGGTGATTCTGAATTAATTATCAAACAAATTAAAAGTGATTATGCAGCGAAACATCCTAGGATTAGAGCTTATAGGAATGTTTTTTTGGATTCCCTTCAATGTTTCACAGAAATCGATGTGCAGGTGATGCCCAGGGGACAGAACATTTTAGCAGATGGGTTAGCTACATCGATAGCTACATCTAAGATACCTTTTTGTTCCACTCACCCATACACAGTAGAGGTGAAGTGCAGACCGACTATCCCGGACAACATTAGATACTGGCAGGTATTTGGGAACGACGATCAAATTGAAGATTTTCTACAATGTAAAAATGATTTCAAGTGTACAAATATAGACTTAGAAAATGATGGTGAAGATGTCAGTAAATCTGTTTTTGGAAATCATAGTGTAAATTAAATAGATTAAGAATTGAGTGTAGAAGAGGTAGATTCTGATGTTTTTCACTTAAATAATAATGTGCTACCTAGGGGTTTAGTTCTGTTAGAAGGCCTGTTTGATTTTAATGATGTGACGAAAAAACCCAAAATTGAAGCCAGTGATAAAGAGGTTGAGTATTGTAACATAGGAACCGAGGAGAAACCCAAGATGGTAAAACTTTCCAAATATTTACCCCCCAAGCAGAAACTTAAATACATTAAACTTTTCAAAGAATATGTAGACGTGTTTGCTTGGAGTTATGAAGATTTAAAATATTACAACACAAGCATCATACAACATAGGATCCTGATAAAAGAAGAACAAAAACATTTCAGATAGAAACATAGGAGAATCAATCCCAAGTTACTTCCCCTGATAGAAAAAGAAATCAAAAAGATGTATGATGCTAAAATCATAGTTCCCTTAAGATTTTCCAAATGGGTTCCAAATCTGGTTCCGACCCGAAAGAAAACTTGAGAAATCAGGCTTTGCATTGATTTCTGAAACCTGAACAAGGTTTCCCTAAAAGACAACTACTCGTTTCCAAAAATGGACCACATATTGGAAAAGGTAGTTGGATCCAGCCAAATCTCCTTACTAGATGGTTTCTCAGGCTATAATTAGGTTCTCGTTCACCCAGATGATCAGGAGAAAACAACCTTCACAACACCTTGGGGAACCTTCATGTACGTGAAAATGCCCTTCGGTTTGATGAATGTTGGGGACACTTTCCAAAGAGCGATGGACGTCACTTTTGTGGATGAGATTGGCAAATTTATTGTCATTTATCTAGATGACGTAACTGTTTATTCCCAATCTGACGAAGAGCACTTACAACATCTCAGACGAGTGTTTAAGAAACGCAGGAAATTTGGGATTTCTCTGAATCCTAAGAAAATCCTTTTCGTATTAGAGGAAGGTAAACTATTGGGACACATAATCTCTAAGGATGGAATTAAGATAGATCCTAGCAGAATAGAAGCCATTCAAAAACTAGAACATCCTAGGAATATCAAAGAGTTACAATCTTTCATTGGAAAAATAAACTTTATGAGAAGATTCACACCCAACCTGGCCGAGCTTCTCGGGAACATCACCAACATGTTAAAAAAGGACACAAACATAAAATGGAACACTGAATACAAGCAGTCTTTTGAACAGGTTAAACATGCACTCACACAGGCACCAGTTTTGATCAGTCCTAACTTCACCAATAATTTTTACCTTTTCTCTTTCACTTTTGAACATATCATTGCAGCAATATTACTACAGAAAAACAACGAAGGGTATGAACAGCCCATAGCCTTTTTTAGTAAATCCTTAAGAGATGTTGCTTTGAATTAAAAAATAATGGAGAAACAAGCTTTTGCTCTGGTAAAAGCCATAAAAGATTTTAGATTCTATATTCTCCATTCCCACACAATTGCTTATGTTCTGAATGCAATAGTAAAGGACATTTTAACTCAGGACAATCCATATGGCAGAAGAGGAAAATGGATTTTTTTTATTCTAGAGTATGACATAGAGATTAAGCCTACTAAACTGATTAAAGGTCAAGGTATAGCAAAGTTAATGGATGAATATATTTTTTGTGCTTTAGATATTAATTTCTTAGCTGCAGTAGATGAACAGGGAGAGCAGGTGACTCCAAGCATGAAAGAGGTATTTCTGAACTCTCCATGGTATGCAGACCTTATATTTGTTTTGCATAACTTACAAGCTCCCCCTGGTCTGACAAAAACTAAAGATAGATTTTGAAATTGAAAGCATTAAAATTTTGCATTCTAGAAGGCAATCTTTATTGGAAGGACCCTGGAGGTATTTTGTTAAATTGCATGTTAAAAGATGAAGTTGAAATTTTTTTACAAGATTTTCATACAAGAGACCATGGTGGTCACCTAAATTGGAAGACCACAGCTAATAAAATCCTCAGAGCTGGGTTTTATTGGCCTACACTATTCGTTGACTTCATGCCATAAATGTCAGGTGTTCGAGGGAAAAAGGAAGCTCCTTCCTTTTCCCCTGAAACCCATCTCTGTTGAAGATCCTTTCCAACAATGGGATTAGACTTTATCAGAGAGATACATCCTCCCTCTTCGGGCCAGCACAAATGAATTCTTACTGCCACAGACTATTTCACAAAATGAATTGAAGTTGTACCAAGCAGGCAATCTACTGATTCTGTCATTATTAAATTTCTAGAAAATAATATCTTGTCTCGCTTTGGGTGTTCGAGAAAAATCATAACCGACAATGTAGATGCTTTCCGATCGAAGAAGCTCATAGATTTTTTCAACCAGTATCATATCACTTTGGGACACTCCACAGCTTTTACCCTCAGGGAAACGGATTGGCTCAGTCATCCAATAAAACCCTAGTGAACATTATTAAGAAGACACTGCAAGAAAACAAAAAGTCATGGCATAACAAGATGGTTTTCGCACTTTGGGCTGACAAACTCACCACTAAGAGGTCAATTGGTATGTCTCCATATCAGTTGGTCTATGGCACTGAAGCAGTTTTTCCTACCTCTTTAGGTGTTCCCGTCATGAAACTTCTGCAGGCGATGCAAGACGATCCAAACGAATCCCAAAGAAGGATAAACCAGATGATCCACTTGCAACAATCTAGAGAAGAAGTATACAACAAAACTCAGGTTGTCCAGGAGAGCATAAAAAAGATCTTTGATAAAAGAACTAAAGAAGATGACTACGAGCTAGGTGATCTGGTTCTGAGGTGGGATGCTAGAAATGAAGATAAGGGGAAGCATGGCAAGTTCGACAGTCTATGGAAGGGACCTTACATGATTCAAGCATTCAAAGGAAATAATGCTTTTATTCTCAACAACAGTGATGGGACCAATCTGCTAGGAGGACCTATGAATGACAGAATGCTAAAACACTATTCACCCCCTCAGTAGAGGCCTTTAGCCACACTTTTCCATTGTACAAATCATTTCCTTTTGCTTACAAGTTTTTGAGTGGATAACTTTGATCAGATGGTTGAAGCTCGCAGAGAAGGCCCTGAGCAACTGACCATTGTCATCAAAATTTTCAAAAATAAAACAAGTCAAACAACCAAAGAAACTGTGGAGAAATTTTTCAGAACATCAGGAAGCAGGATTATTGGCACTTCACAAGGAGAGTACCATCCCCAGGTGGATCCACTATTATAACCCTATAATTTATAGGATCAAATGGTGACTGAAATGTTATCCCTTTACTGTGTTTGGTTGCCAAATATTTTTCCATTCTGTAAATAA
>JASDQU010711937.1:26634-42087 GCA_032191745.1 Picea mariana
CTCCAGATGATGACACGTGTCAAGCAGTTTTGACTTTTTGGGCATACGGTTGGACCAATTCGGAGGTGACACGTGTCACCACTAGAAGGGTGACACGTGGCACAGGGATGACGTCAGCAGCCTGCGTGTCGGATGACATCAGCAGCATGCATGGCGATGACGTGGCAACATCTGGTTGGTTGACAGTTGGCGAATGAAGAAGTGACACGTGTCCGTTTTTCAGCAAATGGTATGAGAACATGTGGCCCAATCGGTGGGCGCCACATGTCACTCGGTTATTGGTTGGTTTGTTTGGTTATATAAAACTTGTGGTGGAGTTCGCGGGGTTCGACCTCCACAATGCCCAACACCTTCGCATGACAAGCCCTACCGTTGGGCCACGTTTTGTTCCTTGCTATATGGATGGTTTCATATGTATTTAAGTTCAAATGTATGTGTGGTTTGGGGGCCGCGACCGGGCCAGGGCTTAGCCCAGCCCTTGGTCGTGCATTGTTTTATATGTGACCAACAGTCATATAATACGGTGTATGCGCGCATTTTCACATGTGGTTTTAAACCGTTATATAACCAATGTTTTATACCATATGTCGCGGGGTTTAAAACTATGGTTTATGCCGTGTTTAATATGGCGCGCGGGTATATATATGTGTTATGGCGTGTTTTATATATATAGTTCAACGGTTATGTAACCAATAACTCCCGCCAAGTGTCATTCCATCATTTGATATGGAATGGAGCCCATTTTTAAAAGCGCGTGGTCCTATGGGCTCATATGCCCCACGGCTTGACGGTTGGGGGGTATTAGTTCCGTTAACCGTCCTACAGTTTGGACCGTTTTTCGGAACTGCTCGGTGCCAGGTTTTAACGTGCATTTTGGAGCATGTTCTTGGTTCATGCACACAGAGGTGCGTTTTGTAGAGCTAGTTTCAGAAAGCTTGAAGGAGAAAAATGGAGGAGGCCTAACTTCTTCATTGTTTGGCCGATTGNAATAATCATTTTTGGCTAATTAATATGCTCTGAACACATTGGGATAGGTTTCAGAGGCTGTTGAGGACTTTTACAGGTGTTTTTGACAAAGAGAAACTCAGGGAAGCTTATGGCCACATGTAGAAGAGGTCATGCCCGGATGAGCCATGATCCGTTTTCAGAGTTCTATTAGTCATTTTTGGGGTTTTTATGTGTTCTGATCTCAATGGTATAGTCTGTTTTTCCATTGGAGTTGAGCAGCAACTTGTAAAATAACTTTTGACTAATTAATCCCAGAGAGCCAAGTCCATTATGGAGGCTCAAGGAGATGTAGCCCGAAGGGGGGTGAACATCTCTATCAACTTGTTCTTGTTGTGAGTTTGATGGTTTATTTGATGCAAGTTGTGTTTCTGTGTATTTATTGAAAGTACATATTTAACCATTTAAAAGAACATATCCTCACACATAAGCATTTACAAGAAGATACATGAGTTTAACACATAAGTTTATCTTGCATATTTGTACACATGAAGAAAGGTCATGTAAAGTTTATTTTAATGAAGTAGCGGGTGCTTGCATAGCATAACAAGTCATCCTTCTATTTTCAGATCATCTGCAAGTCCTCTTATTCTATTACTTAGTGGATATTAGGTTCATATTATCATTATATTCTCGATTACTGCATAAAATAATTACTATAATAGTCATAACTATTGCACCATGAATACACATAAGAACAATCTACTCTAATATTCATCCAGATTCCATTAACAATAACACAAAATACATTTAACACAACATTTAACGTGATTCACCCAACTCTGGGCTACACCCACAATGGTTGGCTTCTTTATTATGTGTTTGGTAGTTTCTTCAGGATTACACACTATTCTTACAAAGATACATCATGGTTTTCTTTATCTTTCTCCTAACCTAGTCGCTCTATAGTGTAAGCCTTTCTCTCTCTGCATCATCTCTATAGCATTCAGACATAGATTCTTATCTTCAAAAGAAGAGAACAAAAAATAAACCCCTATTCTCCCAACCCATTACATATTTATACATAAAATCTAGGGCTTAAAACCCTATTTTGTTCATACCAAAACCCTATTACAATGTATGACTACTTTAGTTAACTGGCTGTTCGAGCTACTTTCGCCTACTTTTCCATTTCCATGTTGTTTTTTCACTCTGTTTGTTTCTCTTCTTGCTTTTGTTTATCCTTCTACCTTTAGAACATCGAGTTGTCATCCTTCATTTTTATCCACTTTATTCTCTTCTTTATTCTTCTCTCTTCTTTATTCATCTGTTTGTGCACTGTCCTCCTTCTGCTTATTTTCCTCCTGGATGCACCTCAACTATACACTCCCTAGTCTTCCTTCCTCTTCTACGCACTTCTTCTACACTTAGGATTATTATCAAAATTGTATCCAAAATTGCTTGTCCAACAGGCCCCCAATACTTGTTAATACTGAGAGGGGGGTGAATCAATATCAAGTACAATTTAAAACCCTTTTCGACTTATACTTAAACCATTAAATTATATCCAATTAGAATGAACAATAGTATAAGAGTTACACCAATACACCACAATGCACCATGCACAATATATGAAAAATAATCAATAGTTATTGTTCAAGGGAAGTAATAACTTCCAAAGGTAGCTACGACCTCCAATTGTAAATGGAGGGATAAACCTCCAAGAGGAAGATACA
Source organism: Picea mariana (assembly GCA_032191745.1). Lineage (NCBI taxonomy): Eukaryota > Viridiplantae > Streptophyta > Pinopsida > Pinales > Pinaceae > Picea > Picea mariana. Next base: position 29,316 of record JASDQU010711937.1, read on the forward strand.
ATCCTCCAATATCAAGAGAGGGTTGAACTCTCCATCCTTTTCCCTTCCTTCCACCCAAGAATATATGAGAGATAATAAAACTTTACATTAAATCATCACCATCAACCAACCATCACATAGAACCTCATAATGCTTCATGAGACTTCTTCAACTTCTGCAATTTTTCAATTATTGGAATACTCTGATCCTATAGATAATATTACTCAATGTATTCTCTGAAACTTCTCCAAGTTTCACTCCTTGAATCCTCCCCAAAAATAAGTTATAGAGAGAATGGTAGACCTTGTTCAATTCTGGTTTATTCAGGAGAGAGAACTTGTACAGAATGCCCCATGCTCAATATTTAACATCAGATTCTGAAACTCGCACACAAGAAACTACAGTTTGTACTCTCTTCAATTAAATTGGTCTCACTTCATTTGGATTCTCTATGAATAATTTATGGTTGGTTTACTCGAAACACCTGTTTATTGACTAGCTTCAAGACTACTCAAAAACCCTATCTTCCACAGAGGGCATCTCCAAAATTATAGCGAATAAAGAGATGAATTGTTTACCATAAGTACCTTGATATGTATTCTCAATACAATATCAATTTCACCATCTGAATCATTCTATAAAAAAAGTTATAGAAAAAATGGTAAGATGACCTGTAAATAAGATACCTTAGAACACATCACCAAAAGACTTAATCCTCCTTTGAAATCCGACCTTCTTTACTTCTGATTTCCTCTTAAATTTGACTTGTATTTAAAATGAATGTATAATGATATGTATTTATACCATTTATGTCACTTTATTTTAACATTAGGGATGACCTGACACTTTCTTATTTTGTAATTTGTTTCTTTAATTGTCTTCAGGGCCGACCTGTATTTCCTTCTTCAATTCACTTTGTCTTCTTCAAAAATTAATTTATCCTCAACCATGAGGATCCACATGATGTGCCACATACCACTGGAAACAACATGATGTATACTATCCATCCATGGGTGTTGTATCTGCATGTGCATTGTCCTTAATGTCCAAATACCTTCATCAATCTTGCGGTCCAAAACCAATGACTAGGGTTGACATCAATGACAACAATCAATCTTCCAACAATCTCCCCATTTTTCATTGATGGAAACACTCATGCTCCCCCTATCATCATGATCCCAATTTCTCCCCCCCTTTGACATCAATGACAAAGGGAAGGGAATCTCCCCCTGAGTTTAATGGAAAAAGGTAACTCTCTTCTTTGGGGTTGCTCCCTTTGAACATGTGGTACTCAATAATACTTCATCTTTATTTTTGGTCTTTGTGACTTTTTCTTCCTTGGAATCCTTTTGTGTGGCTTATGTCTTCTCTCTCTTCTTCATGTCTAGGATGTATATGTTGTTAGTTCTTCTTGTTGAATTTGCAACCAATCTTCCTGAGTTATTTTCTCTAATTTTACATTTTCGGGAGTCAAACGTAAGAGTGTATCATTGATCAAATATTTTGCTAACACTGAGGATATTATGCTTAAGATATTCAACCAATAGGACTTTTACTGCTTTTACATTTTCACTTCCAAGATTTAAAGTTCCTTTTCCAAGTATTTTGGTAGATGAGTCATATCCAAGTGAAACATTTCCACCCTTTTTCTTCAAGATGACAAATTTGCTTTGATCTCCGGTCATATGAGATGAGCACCCACTGTCTATGAACCATTCATCTTCTTCTTTGCATTATTTAGCGACCAATGTCATTTGACAGTTTTCATTTTGTGGAATTTATTTCCTTTTCCATGTTGTAGTTGGTATACATACATTTGGCATACGATTATCTTCCTTCATTTCTCTGGAATCTCATGCTTTGTTACCAACATTATTGCACTTTTAACGTACAATATTTTGATCCATTAATGGGTCAAATGGATTATAATTTTTGTTGAAATGTCTACGAACACTTCCATATCTATTATTTTCACCATTCATGTAGCTTTCATAGTTATTTCTTTCATTGATTCTACAATTGATTGCCTTGTGTCCAAAATTTCCACATGTATAACAATGTCCAAGAAAGAAATTTTGATACCTGGGAGTAAGTGATCTTCTTTGTGGTGTGGTCCATCTGGGTTCACGATCTATTCTTATGTAGTTTCCTTCATAATGATTGCTTTCATACCTGATGGGAGAGGATCTTATTGATGTCTCATTCCTTTTGAATTCTAGTCTTCTATCTTGTTGTTCAATTTGTTCTAGAGTGTTGGTTTCATCATTTTCATCTTCCTTCTCTTGTTTTGTTGTCTTCAAACTATCATTGTATCCTAGTCTTGTCTTGTTGTTTGTATATCTTTGAATGCTAAGGATCTCATATAATTTTTCAGTGCTTTTTTTGAACTTCTTCAACTTTTCTATTGTCAATAGTAGCTCCCCTTTTGTGTGATCCAATTCTTCTTTCAATTTCTCATAATCTTCTAATTTTTCCTTCAATATATCAATGGTATTTTCAAGCTTGTAATTCTCTTCTTGACAAATACTCAATTCAACTTTTAGTATTATGTTTGTGTTTCTAAGCTTGCTATTTTCAGTTTCAACATGCTTCAAATTTTCAAGATTCTCATCTTGTTTTTCACTCCCTACATTGCTTTTGTATCCCCAAAAGGAATCAAGGTTGGTTTCTTCATTTGAATCTTCTTCACAAATGATTTCTTCTTCTTTACAATTCTTGTGATCATCATCCTGGGTTTCTTGGGTTATGAATATGACTTCTCCTCCATCATTATCTTCTTCATCACTCTCATCTGAGGAGATGTCATCATACTTGGAGTAGAAGCTCTTTTTATTGTTGAGACTTCTTTTTTTATAGTAGAGGTTTTCAACAATATGTCCTATTCTACCACAATTAAAGAATTTGAGAGGAGACTTGCCTTTGTATCTTCCACTTCCCTTCTGGAACCTTCTTACGAAATTTTCTATTTCTTCATCAAGGTCATTATCCTTGTCTTTTGTATTATTTATGGCTTTAAAGGCTTCTTCATTGTTTGGCTAGTCACTTTCTATACCTGTTCTCATTTCATATGCTATAAGAGACCCATGCAATTCATCTAGTGTCATTTTGGTCAAGTCCCTAGTTTCTTCAATGGCAGAGACCTTAGCATCATACTTCAAGAGAATTGATCTCAACACTTATTGTACAACCAAGGATTCATCGATCTCTTCACCTAATCCTCTGATAGCATTAACAACTTTATCAACTCTAAGAAAATAGGTTTCAATATCTTCCTTTTCATTCATATTCAAATTTTCAAATTATGATCTATGTCGTTGAAGCTTGACCTGCTTAAATTTTGGATCACCTTCGTAGATGCTCTTGAGTTTGTCCCATACCTCTTTAGAAGTGCTGCAACCCATCACTTTTATAGTAATGGTTGGTACCAATGCTCCTAGAATAACATGTCTAGATTTTGAATTACAACTCATAATCTTCTTCACATTTGGATCAGTTGGAGCATTATTTGGGATTACATAACCATATACAACTGAGTGTCAAACGTCTACTCCAAAAGTTGTTAGGTAAGTTTAAACTCTATCACTCTAGTATGCATAATTTATTCCATCAAATATTTGAATCCCATTTGAAATGTGCTCATGGTCATCCATCTCTTCTTAGGATTTTCCTTCCAATGGTTAAACTGTTCTGAAGGCAACCCCCTCTGATACCAATTATTAATACTGAGAGGAAGGTGAATCAGTATCAAGTACAATTTAAAACCCTTTTCAACTTATATGTAAACCATTAAATTATATCCAATGAGCAATGAACAATAGTATAAGAGTTACACCAATACACCACAATACACCATGCACAATATATGAGAAATAATCAATAGTTATTGTTCAAGGGAAGTAATGAATTCCAAAGGTAGCTATAGCTTCTAAATGTAAAGGGAGGGATAAACCTCCAAGAGGAAGATACAATCCTCCAATATAAGAGAGGGTTGAAATATCCATCATTTCCCCTTCCTTCCACCCAAGAATATATGGGAGATATCAAAACTTTACATTAAATCATCACCATCAACCAACCATCACATAGAACCTGATAATGCTTCCTAAGACTTCTTCAACTTCTGCAATTCTTCAATTCTTGGAATACTCTGATCCTATAGATAATATTACTCAATGTATTCTCTGAAAATTCTCCAAGTTTCACTCATTGAATCCTCCCCCAAAATAATTTATAGAGAGAATGGTAGACCTTGTTCAATTTTGGTTTATTCAGGAGAGAGAACTTGTACATAATGCCCCATGCTCAATATTTAACATCAGATTATGAAACTCGCACACAAGAAACTAAAGTCTGTAATATTTCCAATTAAATTGGTCTCACTTCAATTGGATTCTCTATGAAGACGTTATGATTGTTTTACCCGTAACACCTGTTTATTTACTAGCTTCAGGACTACTCAAAAACCCTATCTTCCACAGAGTGTATCTCCAAAATTATACCAAATAAAGAGATGAATTTTTTACCAAAGGTACCTTGATATGTCTTCTCAATACCATATCAATTTCACCATTTGAATCGTTCTATAAAAAACTTTATATATAAAATGGTAATATGACCTATAAATAACATACCTTAGAACACATCACCAAAAGACTTCATCCTCCCTTGAAATCCAGCCTTCTTTACCTTTGATTTCCTCTGAAATTCGACTTGTATTTAAAATGAATGTATAATGATATGTATTTATACCATTTATGTCACTTTATTTTAACATTAGGGATGAACTGGCACTTTCTAATTTTGTAATTCATTTATTTAATTGTCTTTAGGGTCGACTTGTATTTCCTTCTTCAATTCACTTTGTCTTCTTCAAAAATTCATTTCTCCTCAACCATGAGGATCCACATGACGTGCCACATACCACCGAAAATAACATGATGTATACTATCCATCCATGGGTGTTGTATCTGCATGTGCATTGTCCTTCATGTCCAAATACCTTCATCAATCTTGCAGTCCAAAACCAATGACTATGGTTGACATCAATGAAAACAACCAATCTTCCAACAATACTCACCTATGGCACATCCCAAGCCACTTAGGCTTGTTTCCTTCTTGTCCATGCCTTAATGAATTTTTGGGAGGGTGCCTTTGCTACCTCCACTTCTTAAGTATCATTTCCTTTGTTTCTATGATCTCTTCACCCCCCTGTCTAGTCAAGGATGTTAGTTTCTCTTCTGCTTCTTGAGCTACATGTTTTACCTTTCTCTGTGCAGTGGCTACTTCACCTATTACCCTCACTGCTTCTTCCTATGATGGTCCTAAATTTTTCTGAAGGATCTTTTGTCGATCCCTCATGTTCTCGACTTCTACGTATGATTTCCTCTGAGCCAAAATGGTTGTCCTATGTTCAGTTGGTGGAAGTGTAATTATTTTCTCTGAAGCTTGTTGTGCCTTTTCCTACACTTCTCTTAATTTGGCTTCAAAAAATTTCATATCGGGATCTTCCACTAAGTATGCCCATATTTGCGATAAAAAGCCTTTCATGTCTTCGTCGATATTCAATACTTCTTCCATAGTAGCTTCTACTACTATGGGAACTTATGGAATTACCTTGTATAATTTCTAGACAACCGCTTGTGTTTTTTGCGCCATAAGTTTGGCTTCATCCTTTTCCTTGAGGGCTTTATTTACCCTTTCCTCAGCCTCTTTCTTGTCTTTCGTGACTTCCTCCACTTGACCTTCAACTTCCTTCTTCTGCTGGAGCATAGCGTTATATTGTTGTTGCAGTTGATCCCTTTCATCCATTATTTTTGTTAGCTCTTGGTGTGTTTCATATCCTCGACTCTTTATCTCTTGCAACAGGCCTATTTGCAAGTCTTGTAATCTTTGTATCAACATCATTGATACCACTAGGTTTAGATTTCCTAGCATGTTTTCCTGTTCCTTTGGGTATTTCATCAACCTATGGTGTAACTACTGGGCATTTTGAATAATTTCGTGCCACTTTTGATGGTGCTCCAAATTTTGGCAAGGCCATTTTCGTTTGTGAAAAAATCCTTTACTTTCTTTGTGGTTGTTCTATTGTATCTCTAGTTCAGTTCTAAATCACTCGGGTTCTCTCTGGTTTTCTCTAGTTCATTCTCTCTTGCATGCACCTCTTAGTAACAATGATTTATGCTTAGTGACCTTCGACTAATTTTGTGCCTCCTTGCCAACTGTTCTTGTCTCTCCACTCCTTAACTCACTTTTCCACTCCGTCAATGTGGTTGATGAATGGTTAAATAAATGTGGTTTTATGACCAAATCAATTGTGTTATTTTTTCCTCGTTCTGCCAACCTATCGTGAGTTTCGACGAGTTTTTCCATTTAATATTATACAGCGTCTTTATGATATTTCATTACCCTTGTATAATCGTAGTTTCCGTGATTTAATTCTTTTAACGGTCTTATCAGTGCCAAGCTGTGCAAGACATTTGTTGCTTCACAAAATTTTTCTTCTGTGTTTTATTTTCTTAATTGGCGTGGTTCTATCTTGATGCATAATGATATTTCCTTCTACGCAATCTCCTATAACTTGTACTCTATAATATTTTTCATTTTGTTATATCTACTTTTTGTTTGATTTTCTTCTTTTTATTTGGTTTTTAGTGTTTTTCCCTCCTACTATAATACAACTACTATGATACATGTGGTCTGGCACAACCCATATTACTGTTGGGTATGTGTTATATTCTTTGCACAAGTAGAAGTGTCTAAGCGTATGTGTCGAGCACGTAGGGGGGTTTAGGGGCAGCGCCCCCGAGAAATTTTTTTCTACCTCGGGAAACATGTCACATATTTAGGTGGTTTTTCAGCACATGGTTTCTTTGTCGATGGTTTTCTATTTCTGGTTAAGAAATTAGGGTTGTTGACTAATCCAGGTCATTGGGTTAGGGTTTTGGATGCAACTATCTCAAGGGAGTATATTGTATTATAAACAATGTAACACAATGAATGAATATAGAATATGCTAGTTTTCCCGGTTTGGGTTTCCATGGGAAAAATCTCTGTGTAATGTTTGTATTTGCCATTGTATCTTTTCTGTTCTTTTATTGAATATCTGTTTGCAGTAGATATTGTACAAGGTTAAAATCAACAATTACTATGCAGACTATTGATCGTCTCTATAGAATTTCAACTGAATTCCATTCACCATTCCTCCAAGGACTTCTCCATTCAAGGTTTTCAACTGCGCAACACATGTCACTGTTACATGCTAAATCACATATGGTCCTAACCAGTGCATTCTAAACTTCCCTGTGTGCTTCATAAATTTACTTTCATAAAGTAATTCTAAGTCTCCCACTGATCCAGGGGGATATCGGTGGCCACCCATCTATTCCAACTGGCTCAAAACAATCTTTTGACAATTTACTATTTTTAGCAGTTTTTCGGTTCCTAAACTTTCGGGGCCATATTGAGGGCCTAAATGAATCTTTTTCATAATAGAGCACCTCAATGATATCCAAAGTCTCTAATTTATCCCCCAAAATGAATATCCTCAACAATACATTTCCAACGAGCTATCTTGCACCCAAAACGAAGATCGTATGTCAAAGTTACGCCCCCGAGAAGTTGATACACCAAACTACCCAAAATGGGGTCCAAAAAACTATTGGATTTTCATATTTCGGGGTTATGGTTTTGGATTTTGTTTATGTTAAAAATGCCTTTGGAACCTCATTGTAATAATCATCTTCTTGCGAATGCAAGTAGCCATCACATCTCTTCTCAGAATTACGCTGCCACCATTCTAGCGAGTATTTCACTCTGTATTTCTACACTTTTGTACATTTCACTCATTAATAGAAATTGTGTATTACTATATATCTATGTCTATTGTTATATATTAGATATATATATGTTATATTATTGTATCTCTTGCAATATCTCTATATAATTCTGTGTTATATCTCTGCTCTCATTTTGTGCCGCAAATAATCTGAATCAGTGCTATTAGAACATGCTACTCTTGATCATTTTTTTTTTCAGTGCATGTACCTGACGAGGTCCGAGTATAAAAAGTTAGGTCTTGAGCTTGTCTCTATTAAGGAAAATCTCTCTCGCATGCCCAAGAAACCCTCCATGATGGAAGAAAAGAAAAACGACAAAGCAGAAGATTCTATTAATTTGTTGCTTGAGCAAGCTCTCACATGACAGAGGAATGAAATGATGGAGAATTTTCCCCACATTCTTCAATGCCTGTTGATAACAATAGGCATGTATTCATCAAATTACCACTTTGGAGGAACCTTGGATTTCAAGGTACAAGTTAATTTTGATATCCCCATATTTGAAGGACTGATAGATGCAAATGCCCTAGAAAATTGGTTAAATCTGCTAGAAGGTTATTTCTCTATTCATAATTTCTATGATAGGGAAAAGATCACCTTCACACTCCTTAAGGCTCTCCCCCATGTCAAACATTGGTGGGAAACTTACTGGGAGAAAATTTCCACAGAGAATTCTGGAATATATGGGGCTGAGACCACTTGGTATTATTTTCTGGATGCGGTAAAGGAACAATATTAACCTGTTGGAAACTATGACGACCAGTACATGAGATGGACCACACTGTGACAAGAAAGGGGCCAAGTAGTGTTGGAGTTCACCAATACCTTTCATACCTTGTGCACTAAGATGGGTATCAAAGATTCTGAGCGACATCTGTTTCTGAAATATTGTGGGGCTCTACATAGATACATCCAAACTGAAATGGATTTTTCGGACATCTCATCATGGGTGCTTCTTATCGATATGTTGTTAAAATCAAGTAGAAATTTAAGCACCAGAACAAGAGGGAGTTTGAGTCTGCAAATACGCAACAACCAAAGTATGGTAAAGACGACCCTAACAACCAACCTTCAGAAAACCAGTCCAAGCCACAGGAAAAGAAAGGCAACAGAAAGATGAAGGACACTGGAAAATGGTGTGATTTCCACAAAATCCACTAGCACAACACTGATGAATGTATCTCAAAACATTCATTGGTGGCCGAGATCAAATACAATGAGTCGAACCCTGATTCAAAATATGATTAAGAAAATATTGGTAGAAGACATATCATCAACACAAACCCCACTTCTATTGTCATGACCGCAACAATTCAACCAGGAGAACCAACAGATCCTGAAGAGGGGGAGTACCTTTTTCATTCACAGATGTGGGTGAAGGGGACCCCGCCAAATTTTATTGTTGATAGTGGAAGCCAGAGGAACTTCATGTCAGCAAGGTCATCAAATAGTTGGGATTGTCTACAACACCACACCCACAACCATACAACATTGGGTGGCTTTGCCAAGGACACGATCTCCATGTCATCCAACAGTGTTGATTGTCATACAACATCCATCCCTTCAAGGATGAATTATTATGTGATGTTGCCTCACTGGATATCTGTGATGTTCTCTTGGGCCAACCATATATGTGGAAGCCCCATGCTATCTATGAGTCTCGACCTCATAGTGTCATTATTAATTTGGGGGGTCATCTCTACAGGATACCATAGGTAGTTTCAACTACTATCCCACCTAAAACGTGTTGCAAGGTAGTATCTCATACTACAAAATTCAACTTCTTCACAATCTGTTCAAAAGGTGAACAAAAGAACACCACAACCACTGCAGCCCCTCAGTCTAAGAAACATCTATCCAGCAGAAGCAGGTGGACAAGACTGAAGAAAAGTGCAAGGATTCCTTCTTCACATATTCATCTCATCAGGTTCTCAACAACCTCCCACAAACCAAATAGTGCAACTTCTCCAGCAAAGCAAACAACTCACCAAGGTTCAGATTCAGGAAGCGCTTTCCCCTCTCCCTTAGGAACTCAAAGAAATGGATACCATTTCTTCCTAAGGAGGGAGGATTGATCCAAATAGATATTGTTGGTCGCCCACCTATACCAACTGGCTCAAAATAGTCTTTTGGCAATTTACTATTTTTAGTAGTTTTTTGGTTCCTAAACTTCCAGGTCCATTTTGAGGGCCTAAATAAAGTTTTTACAAGATCGAGCACCTTAATGATATCCTAAGGCTCTAATTGAATCCACACAATGAATCTCCTAGATGATACCTTTCCAACGAGTTATCATTTTCCCCAAACAGAGATCGTATGCCAAAGTTACGCACCCGGGAAATTGATACATCAAGCTACCCAAAACAGGGCCCACAAAACTATTGGCTTTTCATCTTCCAGGGTTAGGGTTTTGTATTTTATTTATGTTAAAAATGCCTTTGGAGCCTCATTGTAATAATCATATTATTGCGAATGTGAGTAGCCGTCACATCTCTTCTTAGAGATAAGATTCCACCATTCTAGCGAGTCTTTCACTTTGTATTTCTACAGTTTTTTCATTTCGCTCATTAATAGAAACTGTGTATTACTGTATATATTGTTGGATCATGTTGTCATTGATGCCAATGGTTTGATTGATTGATTTCATTGATTTATTTCAATTGATTGATTGATGCCAAAGGATTGATTGATTGATGATTGATGTCAAATGTAATATGTATTGTCCTTGATGAGATTATATAGATGTCAAGTATAGGATGCATATGATGTCATGCATAGATGAAGATGGATCAATGAGTTGTCATTGATACATGATGCAAAGATGAATATGGTTAAATGTGGTTTCGTTGATATATGATGCATAGTTAGATTGATCATTATAGTTTAATCATGGTTGATAAGGTGCACAAATGGATGAACTCCAAAGTGGTCCCCTTATGGTGAAATCCCTCATGGGAAGAGGCTTTACAATTGAGTTATCCTAGAAGAATGGTTGGAGGACCCATGCTTGAGTGTGGAATAATAAGATTAAGATAAGTGAATTTGTTAGTGAAACTATCCTATATGGATAGTGATTTTCATACCATTTCTAGTTGTATGTGGAACGTCACATAACTCCTCACGGTTAGAGAATTATGGCCATGAGAAGTTGGAGAACTTAGATTTGGGTAATGGACCCAAGTTTTTTTGATGTATAATGGTATGAGTTTTGATATATTTTCAGGTAATATCATTCTATATGGATAATACATGTCATGCCATTTCTAGTGGTATGTGGAACGTCACATAACTCCTCATGGTTTGAGAGTTATGGCCTTACGAAGTTGGAGGACCCTCATACGTTGGCTTGAAGCCCCAAAAGGTCAAAGAAGTCAAAGAGTTTGCAAAGAATAAATTATTATTTAAATGATATTTTAAAGTGACAAAGTCAAGAAGGATTATTTAAATAATAAAGTGAAGTGACAAAATCAAAGCAGATTATTTAAATGATAAAGTGATGTGAGAAAGTCAAGGAGGAATATTTAAATGATAAAGTAATGAAGAACTTTCTAATTATGGAAAGTGGTTAACCCTAAAAATGAGGAAAATAGGTTAAGTGACCTAGAAATAGGTCAAGTGACCTAGAAATGGGTTAAGTGATCTAGAAGATGGAGAGTATAAATAAAAGGCAAGGCTCTCTCATTTTACATCACACTTGAGAGTATTTAAGATCTATAGGTGACTGAGGTAACCAAAGGATATCTAAGCTTAATTTTAGAGGGAAGGTGAAGAAAACAGGGTCGGAATTCAAGGGAGGATAAATTCTTTTGATGATGCCTTCTAAGGTATGTTATTTACAGGTCATATCACCATTTTCGCAGTAATTTTTTTTCTATAATGATTCATACCATGATATTGACATTCCATTGAGGAAACATATCCAAGTATCTATGGTAAACAATTCAACTTGTGGTTCGTTGTATTTTTGGATTTACACTCCGTGGAAAATAGGGTTTGTGTCTAGTCCTGAAACTAGTCTAAAACAAGTGTTTCGAGTAAAAATGTCATAAACTATTCATAACAAATACAAATTCAGTAAGAAAAAATGTGTTGGTTATAATACAGTCTTTAGTATGTTGTGTAATAGTTTCAGATTGATTTAATAAATATTCCGTGTGGGGCATGCTCTACAAGGTCACTCTCTAGAATAAGCTAGAATTCAGCAAGGTATGCCATTTTTGCTATAACTCATTTTCTGAGAGGTTACAAGTAGTGACACCTGAAGGAATTTCATAAAACACACTGAATAACATTGTATATCAGTTTCAGATCTTTATTAATTGCAAATACATAGTTATGATTATTTCAAGTTAGGGTTGTTGACTAATCCAAAACTAGTCATGGTTGAGACAAGCATTTGATGAGTTGGCACATACATGAGGTGTGTAGTTGATTATGTTGGTACATATTGATGAGTCATTGTTGATTATTAGTTGACACATGATTGGTATATACTTGGTACATGGTTGGATGCACTTGTTTATGGTACAGGTTGATTACAAGTTGTTTGGTACATGTTGGTGCATGGTTGATGCACTTGTTTATGGTATAGATTGATATCTGTTGAGGATTGTTGCCTCATATTAGTTGGTGCTGAGGGTGTAAGTTAAGTCTTGCATTATAATTTGGTGGTATTGTAGAGTTGTACTCTATTCATTTATTGCTAAAAAACCCCAAGGATTGTAGTCCGCAATAAAAAGAAATTTGTACATACATCTTGTGTTCTTTGTGTTCATTCTTGTGATGACTTGTTGATGATATATTTCTGATATATGTTGCTGATATGTGTTCGCATATAACTAGTTATAAATGAAAACAATGAGTAATGAGTTAATGGTGATTTTTAATTAAGGATTTTTGTGTAAGAGGGAAGTTTTGGGAAAAAGAGCCCTACATTGTTCACCCCCCCCTCTTAGTGT
>JASDQU010711938.1:16999-27815 GCA_032191745.1 Picea mariana
CTTGTTGAGGAAATACATTTTGCGGTGTCTCTTACTTTCTATTGCATATGGCATTCTGTGTGTTTCTAGCCTCAAGTGGCATTGCTGAACTTCTTACTTTCCATTGCACGTAGTACTCAATGTTTCAAACCATAATAAATTAAAGGCAATAAAAGGGCTTGGGAAAATGTTGCATCGCGGACGAAGGGCAACACACTCTCCACGAAGGAACCCATAAATGAGAAAATACAAACCCTTGTATGTCAAGAACCCCATGCCTAGAAGTCTTGCCCCAATCCACCTTATATTCATTACATACTTAGACAAGGTCTTCTTGGGAAACATTCCTTGACTTGGGGATTGGCTTAACCAATAGGGCACCTTGACACCCCTCCCATACCTAAATCGGGCAAATATTATAAGGTCTTTGAGCAATTGTTTAATTTGAAAAGGGGGATTTGATGCACATGTTTGGGTGGTTCTCTTATTAGATGTGGCTTATTTGGCATGATTCATATGACTTGTGGACCCTTGGAGGGAATACTTGTTTGTCTTGGCAGGATCTTGCCCGGGGAAAGCTATTCGTGAAGAAATTGTGCCACTTGGACCTTCATAGGGGCTTGGAAGCCCATGAGATGGATGCTAAATTCCACATCTGGGGCACCATTGATGATGAGCGTTTCACATGGAAGATGAAGGGTGTTGACTTTGGAGGCATCCTAGCATCATTGGAGGATGAGCTTGCACCCTTCTCCACTTGGACGTTGGCCTTTGGAGGCCTAGGACGTCATCCCTCAAGCCCTTGACGTCACTTTTGGGCTAGGGTTTGATGGAGCATGTGGTGGTTTGATAGGAGTCCATGGCATGACACTTTGACACTTGAGAGCATGACACATGGCCTTTGGAGGCCCAGTGTTCCACCATTTCAGCCTTGACGTCACTCTCATGAGCCCTACGTCACCCTTCTAGGGCATGGACGCCACCTTCTTGGGATTTATTTTGAAGTAAAATTTGATATTTCGAATTTATGTGAAGACAAAGTGAGGGGTCGGCCCCTAATTGTAGAGACATGACTTTTCTTGAAGTCTTTTGAGATTGCTAGAGTTTCCATATAAATATGGCTAGCAAATCGTTTCATTTTCATCACAACTTCTCACCTTTTGTGAGAGAACACATCTGAAATTTTCGCTCTTTTAGGGTTATTGGCTCTTTTACCTTATGTTCTATCTCTTGGAGGTCAAGTGTGGTTGGTTCTTTGCTGATTTTTGGATGGTATTGCTGCAATTAGGGTTTATTCTTGTCATATCTTGGTGAAGTAAGTAAATTTCTGCAATTTTATCTTATGCTATTAAATGTTTCATGGTGAATTTTACTTGTTCATATTGAAGATCTTGCTTTGAAAAACCCTAAGAGAGGAGCATAAGTGTTTCCTCCTCTCACAAGGTTAATTTCATCCATAGATTTGTGAAGGAAATCCTACCTAGGGTTAGACTCCTAAAGCCCTAAGGTGCTAGCACTTTAGGATTTTAACCCTAGAGTCTTGATTGTTGATCTAGGTGAAGCTACAAGAAGGGAGAAAAGGTTTCTAGGGCCCAAAAGTGCTTGCACCCTAGAAATTCTCCTCCTCAAGATTCAACCTCTAAGGCCCTAATGTGCTAGCACCTTAGAGATTTATTCCTACCTCTTGGTTGCATCTAGATCAAGTTCCAAGACTAGTTGTGTTTGCTGTTTGTAAAGACTCCATAACCCTAAGGCACTAATCTCTAAAGCTTTCTTGTGGTGAAAGTGATCAACAAACTCTGTATTCTCAATCTTTCAAGCTATCTACTAACTTAACTAACACTGTCTTGAGCTAATTTGATTGCAAACTTGCTGCTGTTGCAAAAGTTTGCTACAGCCATCCAAATACTCTCTTATTGGCTGCATACATTGATCTAAAGGTGGCCTAACTTACCAAAAATTGCATATAATAATTGGGTATTATTCTACTAAGTTTATATTAAATTTCTATTGTCAATTGTTGCATTTCTGAGATATATTTATTGCTGCTGTTACAAACTTGTACTTGCTGTTATAAACTGTTGTACTACTGCAATTTTGTACCAGCTATAGCAAATTGTCATTGTCTAGTGTCTAAAGAGGCATTTATTGTATGTTTGTAATTGGAAATCACATTATATATGCTATAAATTGTTCTTGTTCCAGGCAGGTACTCATACGAACTTCATACATCTTTTCCCTTTGACCTAGACATTGATTTAGGTGATCAAGAGAGGGGGGCGGTAGGCTTGGCTAACAAACTTGCTACTTTGATCCCTTGAGGTCACTAGGGAAGCCTCCCCTGTGGTGGACCTCCTCCATCACTAAGGTGACAATGGTAGGATATCCTGTAGTTATGCAAGATTTAGTGATCTGTTAGGCTTTGCAGAACTACAAATCCTGCGATAACAAGGCTATAACATAACGGAATTTTTTGTTCACATAGTGTAAACATAGATGGGAAAGAACTTCCAAGTTTTCATTTTCCCTGCAAATTGTTGGTTTTTGAGTGTTTTTTATTAATTATTCTTCTTATTTTCAGCTTCTAAGTTGTGGGGTCGACACACACTGTCCTTTGAAAATATTTAGAAGGACTCTTTCTGCAGTACAGAAATGGCATCAGTACACTAGAATCCACAGACGTTCCCATACTATTTCCATACCAGAAATGTTTTCTCTATGAAAACAAGCTCGTTTTGGTTTCATAGATGTATGTTACTTCGTATATGTTAAACTAATTTTATAATAGTTAGTATAATATCTGTTTTATTGTATAAGGCCCCAAATGGCCTGGGTATTATATCATTTACCTGACACTTTTACCTGAGCATTGTGTCAAACAATATACATTACTGTATAAAGTGTATATTGAAAACCTTAGGCACTGCCCACTTACCAATCTATCCAATCTATTGATGTGGTGTTCAAGTTAATAAATTGGGGACAGTGTGTTATTGAAAAAGCTCTCTGGCTTTTTGTTTGATCTTTTTTGTTTTGATTTCTTAATTAAATCTAATTTTTTTTGTTACCTTTCTTCTAAATATGGCCATTATGCTACCCCACCAAAGTTACTACCATTATTATTGCTGAAGTATAACATGAAATAATGGTGCATATGCCATTCACATTCTGTTCCCTTCTGTGGAAATCACTGCTAGTAAAGTTAAAAACTGACAGTTCTAGTGTCTCAATTTTTTTCAGGAGGAATAATAGGACTGGGGGAACAGGTAGAAGATCGCGTTGGGTTGCTACACACCTTGGCAACACTTCCTGAGCATCCAGAGAGTGTTCCTATAAATGCTTTATTGGCAGTCAAAGGCACGCCTCTTCAAGATCAAAAGGTGCTTAATTTTCCTAATTTTTAGCGAACACTTTTTTCTATAATTGAATGATATGTTCTATTTCATTTCATCGTGATGATGATTTTAAGAGGCTTTGACACAAAATTATATCTTCTCACAGCCAGTTGAAATATGGGAAATGATTCGAATGATAGCAACAGCACGAATTGTGATGCCAAGGGCCATGGTTCGATTGTCTGCTGGGCGGGTTCGTTTCTCTCTGCCAGAGCAGGCATTATGCTTTCTAGCAGGGGCAAATTCCATTTTTACAGGTGAAAAATTGTTGACCACTCCTAATAATGACTTTGACGCTGATCAGCAAATGTTCAAGGTGTTGGGTCTTATACCCAAAGCTGCTAGCATTGTAGATGAAATCAAGTGCGAGGCTAAGGAAACTGTAGAGAATGATGCAGAAAGTGAACAAGATGAGGCGGCTGCTGCTAATTCCAGATGACAACATTCAATTGATTTTAATACAGAAATATTAAAGTATCAGGCAGGCCTTATATTTTTTTAGTGTCAAGGTTTTTCTTGGCTCAATTTTTACTAATTACTGGATACTTGGTTAGAGGTCAATATATGTGTACTTAGGCAATTTTTCTGTTGTATGTGCTTTACTTGCAACATTTCTAAGTATTACATATATTCACACATAACAATGGGTCACACAATTCATGAAATTCTTGGTGGTGTTAAATTTTTCTATCATATTATTCATTAGTAGTTTTCTTTCATTTATGTTTCCCATTTCCATGGTAAGGTTTTCAGGAGTTCAGGATGCCTTTCTTTGTGGCTTTGATTGCCTAATGACTTGCAGAAGGTGAAATTCACTGGTAAGTAATTTCATTTTAGTGATAATGTCGACCTGCCAGACAGACATCCATTTCAATTGAAATCAGTACTGAGGTTTAAGCTATAATGCTAATCTCATTGCACAAAGAATGGAATAAAGGAAATTGGTTGCACTCTGATGCAAAAATAATAAGAGTAGGATATCGTTGTTAAAGCATATTAAAGAAGTTTGATGCAGTGTAATTCAGAGCAGGTTGTTAGCTAAGATATCCGTTTTGTTTTTTGTTTTTTTTGGTTGAATACTCTCTTGGTCCAGACCCTTGTTGGTTGGAAACCTTTTAATTCAGGGGCTGCGTCTGCAAGCTAGAGCTTTGACCTCCCTGGGCGGTGGCAGTGATAATGGCTGGTTGGGTGTATGCATGTTACATTTCTTGTGGACTTAGCATGCGGCCTTCAAGTCACCTTTAAAGTGATTTGTTGGTGGAGTTGGTTCTGAGCTTTTGTTTCTTCCATTCTGTCTCAAGTTCTGTCTGCTTTGGACAAACTGCGTAGGTTCAATTTGCTTTGAGATAATACAAGTTAACACAACAAAATAACTGCATCAGCAGAACGGCATGTTCTCTGTGGTTGGCTCTCTACAAGATACCTTGGCCATAACCAATATTATTGGAAGTGTATGGAATCGCCCTTAATTGCCAAACTGACCGGTTCCATAAAGCCGTGGCTAGGGACCAGTAAAAGTCAAATAAAAAAAAACAATAAAATAATAGAAGTAAAATCATAAAATCTAACCCTTGGGCCTTAGTAATGCTATTTAAAGAGGTCCCCCAACTCCATTTCACTCACACAATCTTTTGAGCTATTTGGAATTTTTGAGCCGGGTTTCTTGGGCTGTTTTGGAGAGCTGATTGAAGGGCTGTTTTGAAGAATTTCTTGGGCAGATTTGGAAAGCTGGTTGAAGCGCTGATTTTGAACTCTAGAGATCATTTAGAACCTCTTTGTTGATATATTTTGGTTTAGAGATGGATTGCACTATGTGCTATTTTGGTTATATGCACCCTCACTTGCTATATACATGAGAAAGTTTGCATATTTGTGTATAATGGTTTGGATTCATATGGATGCACATGAATATATATATTTTTTCTCAAAATTTGAATATTTTTTGGTTTATTGGTTTTTTGGTCCGTTTTTTTTTTTCAGTTCAGGTTTTTGGGATCAACTAGCTCAATGACCGGTCTGGTTTCAATAATGTTGGCCATAATATGCTCATGGTACTTTCGTATTCGTAACTTGTGTAATTGTGTTTTAATTGATATCGTATTTTTTTGGTTTTATTCGTACCTAGGTGTCCATTGAATAAATATCATAACTTTTTCTAAAAATATAATAACAAACTTAGTTATTTACTGATGGAGTTGATTGATCAGCCTTGAGTTATTTACTTCATAACAAAGATAATACAAAATGACATTTCAGTTCATATGCAATTTTTTAAATAATAGAAGTGGAAAGCTATTTATTGCTTTTTTGAAACAATCAATTATGTCCTATGATGTAGGACACTTCTGGACGTTTAACTTAAACTCAGTATGAGAACCACCAGACAATGATAATTTCCACCACGACCAATTCATTAACATCTTTGATCTTTGACCTTGATCTCCATTGAATTCTTCTACAAAGAAAAAACACAATTATATAAAAAGCAATGTGAATGATGCCATTTGATGTGGATGAAGATGTGACATTCTATTATTAAGTAGTTGTGGTTTAACAGTAGGTCAGTGGGAGTCTATTATAACTAATCTACATTTGATTTTCAATGCATTTTTATTATCTATGTTTGATTTTCAATGTATTTTTATTTGAGTACAACTTGAAAATATCTAAAATGAAATGTTTTTTGTATCTCTAAGATGAATTGTTTCTTTGGGTACTACTCGAAAATCTCTAAAATGAAATGTTTCAAGAGTTTTTGATAGGAGCATTTTTATTATGTAGGTTTGATTCTCAATGCATTTTTATTCGAAAATCTCTAAAATGAAGTGTTTCAAGAGTTTTTGATCAGAGCATTTTTATTATCTAGATTTGATTCTCAATGCATTCTTATTTAAGTACTAATAGAAAATCTCTAAAATGAAATGTTCCAAGAGTTCTTGATTGGAGTTTTTGGTTCTTAGAACTTAGTGGTGGTTTATATAGCCATTAAATACGAAGTTCTGAATTCTAGTGATTACATTGGTTGGGATGTGATATAATGGTAGTCAATAAGAGTCTACTGCCACTATTGCTTAGATTAGATTCTAAGCACTTTCTTAGCTTGGTTCTACATGGAAAATCTTGAAGTAAAGTGTTCCAAGAGTTCTGATTGTGAGTCCTCAATTTTTTTAAAAGGAGGATCTTCAATTTAAATAAAACTCACTGCCTCACTCATTTATATAATTTCAAAGAACTTATCAAAGAAATAATAATGTAAGCTATTACATCAAAACAAGAGCTATTACATCTAGCAGATTTTCAAAGGTCGGAGAACTAATTTAGAATTTTGATCCATGATTGATATAATTTCCTTCTCCAAGAGAGTTGAAGGTGTATCTTGGATTTTTATCTTTAGATGTATCCACTTGTTTTTTTTTAAGTTTTTATATTATATTGTTTTCCATCCATCACTATCTCTTTGTGAATCCTATGAAAACATTTGATTATGATTGAAAAGTTGAATAGAGATCACTTTATGGTGATTGTGATTTGTGAATCTTATGAAAAAAATTGATTGTGATTGAAGGGTTGAATAGATATATCACTCTATGGTGATTGTGATTGGAGGGTTGAATAGAGATTACTCTATGGAGGGGAATGACTTGCTATGGCTTTTTATCAATACTCAATCTAATTGAGGCTTAGCATGACTGCCACATTTATTCTTATTGAAACATAGCAAGGTTATCATAGCAAGAGCAATTACAATGAGTATATATTTTCAAGGTTGGACAACTAATTTAGAATTGATTGGTGATTCATAGAATTTCTTTTGTTGTTGTTGAGTTGATGATATATCTTGGATTTTATCTTTAGATGTATTAACCTTTTCTTATTTCAATTTTTAGTTTTATTGTTTGCCACTCATAACTATTTCCTTGTGAATCCTATAGATATTTGATTTCGATACAAGGGTTTAATAGAAATCACTATAGAGAGAGGAACAAAAACATACTTGCACCATTTTCATTATGGCCTTTTATCAATACTTATTGAGACTTAGCAAAGCTGCCACAGTTTTGGATGAAGTAAACTGTTAATAATATATGCTTTCTCTTGTCCTATGTTTTTTTTAACTCATCGTGTTATAATCTCTCTGGAAAGAGAATGAACATATATATTATAATACATAAATTTGAAATTACAACACAACAATAAGAACCATGCGAAATAACTCCAAAATATTATAGAAGGAAATGTGTTCTTATTGATATGAAGAGAAACAACAACAAAATATATAGAGAATATGTGGAAAATGTTTAAAAATAATATCATTTTCTTCTTCCTTTCATTTCAATTCACACACACATATACAACTAGATAGTGCATCCAACCATTGCATATATAGAGAGAGAGAGAGAGAGAGAGAGAGAGAGAGAGAGTTAGTTTTCATTTTATAACTAAAAATAAAAATAAAGATAAAGACAAAATAAATAGATCTTACAAAAAATGTTCTTAGATTTTTCCTTGGAAATAACTTATTGGGAAACTCTCTGGTACTTCCCTTGATCCAAGGATGATATTCAATGTAAAGTGGGTGGCATACACTAAGTGTGCTTGACCCCATGATAACCGAATTGGGGACTTTCATAGTGCACCAAATAATCAACAATGTCTTGGCAACTATGTCACCAACCAATTGACTTAATCCTTAGAGCTCAAATGTTTGGAACACTTTGTCCCACCCCAAATTACTTAAGTGAGAATGAGATTGCTAGTATCTTTCCATTGCCATATAAACTGAGCGGTATACCCTTTGCATGCACCTGGCATGTGTTCTCAGATGGGCTTAAAGATCCCCTTGCTTTCCTGTCAGAAAAAACCTCAGTTAGATTTGGACTTGGATCGGTAGGAGAAGAGCCCTCTTGATTTCATGTCGCACCACACTCATGTGCAATAAAATTTTCCTTACTATAACAAAATAAATACTAAAAAAATGAGTAATCTTAAGAATTTCACCAAGAAAATAAACTCCAAGGGGTTTAAGTCTCCCTCCAGATTTTATTTTAACAATGAAAATATTTAATAGACGAGGTTTAACTTGTGGTGCATTTCTTCAAAAGTGACACATTGGTTCACTAATTGTATGGGAGCACAATAGCCGAATCCCACTAAAGATGTTCACAAAGCATTGTTGGTTTAAACAAGATTTGAAGCATCGAACTACCAAACTAAAACATCACAATGCCTCACCCTTGGATATGAATAGATGATGTTCTCGATTATATAAGAGGCCACATCAAAATAGACATGAAGCATTGGTGTGCCAAAATAAGCTTTCCAACAAGCATTGATGCATAGGGGTGCCTAAGCTTTCCAACAACACATTTCTTTTCCACCAGACGTGTTAATTAAAGTGACTTAGGTCAATGAAAGCACTATTGCACCTTAAGCTCATCATAAGCTCATCAAAGCTTCAATGCACATTATGGATGGAATAACACCAATATGCATAACACCAATATGCATTATTGACAATTGTGCATTAATGCACATTATTAACAACAAAGCATCAATGTGGTTTATTGATAACATAACAATGAACTATTATATGGAATAATTTTTTTAACATATTTTTTTATAGAATTATATTATTATAATTGTGTATTGCATAATTATTAGTGGTAGTTTTAAGGGGTTGGATCCAACAGTGCAAAGCGATGAGTTTTTTCACCATTGGACAGGGTTCAATTCTTATTAGGGATTTTCTTGGGGCCATAGGTCACCTTGAGGTATTGGTTGAAGTGTGGTTGCACCCGGAGGGATTATATTAAATGATCTCGTGAACTATGCACACAAATGGATCAAAGCCTAATACCATGTCTTTCAATTTAAAAAACCCAATGAGTTAGCTCAATTGGTTCAAAGGCACTGTTTTAAGACGAAGTTGATTGTGAGGTCTCTAGTTTGAGTCTAGTTGAGTCCCACTGGGTTACCAATCGTTATTGTGGCTAGTGATTGAGTGGTCTCCCATCCATATATTTTGGGGAATAGGAAAGGACGCCACAAGATTTTCTTTGAAAAAAATTGTTAGTCGTAGTTTTAAATTAGTAAATATTAATTTATTATTGATATTTTATTTATAATTAATGTTTTTTGATGTAGTCATTGTAGATTTCTCTTGTGTTTAAATAGAAATGTACAATGTTGAATCAAAATAAGAATTAGTTGATAATTATAATAAGCTAAAGATAAACATATGAAATGCGAATCTAAATATGCTATGAAGTGTTTCACCAGAATAAATGAACATAAAATATATTAAACAATAACATTTCTTTTTACTTGTAAACATGTCAATGGTTTATAACCTTATCATACAAAACACTTAAATAATAAAAACATACAATAATCAACATTTTTGGGCATATGCAAGATGACAAAGAAAGACTAATTAGTTGAAATCCCCCAAACACAATTATTAATTAGATACATTCCTTTCATCAATGCTTGTTTCTCCAACTTTTGGGGACATTGTTCACACATCATTGACACTACACTCTTGACCTTTAACCTCTTATCTTTCCCACTCTTGCTCATGTTCAATTTGTAAACATAGACGTTAAGATTAATTATAAGTAGTCATTTCCATTACCGTATACCTTATTTATTGACCTCCAAAAACCTTATGCCTTTACTAGTATACTTAAGCATCCATTGCTTTGTGAATGGCACACATCATTGAAACCCCATTCAATGCCTTAAAGAATCAAACTATTGTAAACCCTCACTCCATATTGTAAACCCTATGTTCAGAGACAAATTTTAGATATCATAAGTTACATGTACCAATCAAAAAATCCTTATGCCTTTACTAGTATACTTGAGCATCTTTGTGAATGCCACACATATCATTGAAACCCCATTCAATGCCTTAAGACATCAAACTATCATATGGATTCACTCCATATTTTAAACCCTATGTTCAGAGACAAATTTTAGATATCATAAGTTACATGTTGTACCAATCAAAACATGCACTGCAAAATAACAATATTTCCTTACAATTTCCTCCATCTATTAGTATCACAACTATAGTTACATTCTCTCTCCAAATTCAACTAGGTTTAAAACTTACATGGTAAATTGTAAATCATAATATGAAAATTATTAGATATATAAGGCTTACTATGTAATAAAGTCACTTTATGACTTTAGAATATGTTAATCTTCATTTTTTGTGTAAAGCAATCTATTCCACATTAATAAGTGGAAATGATTTGCTTAATGAACAATGATATACAAGGAGGTAAACTCTTATGTAATAGATGCACCCATTATTCATTGATAATATCATATGGTGTTATTGCGAATATCTTTCTTTTAGCTCAATTATGTGACTCAACCCTATCTAGGGTTTCCTCATTTAGTGATCTAGCTCATTTCATAATATGGTATCAAAG
>JASDQU010711939.1:41688-60266 GCA_032191745.1 Picea mariana
GTACATATACACTAGTATGTATGAGTTTTCTTGACTTACTCACTAATAATGTCGGTTACTTGTTATGAATGTGTGAATCATGTTTCTTGTCCTTTGTACCATAAGATACCTTAACTTCGGGACGAAGTTTTCTGAAGGGTGGGTGTATGTAACAACCCTACTTAAATAGATGTGTATGATTATTAATTATAATTAATTTAATAATCTAACTGTACTAAAAGATTAGCTAAACAATAATTATTTTTTAAAATAACATTAACTAATTATTAATTAATTATTCATGATTGTCAAGGATTAATTAATTATTAATTGACTCATTAATTAATTAAGTAAAGGATTAAAGGGGGGTTAATAAATTATTTTGATAAATTAAGAGTTACGTACACGGAAAGAAATAAGATATTAATTCAAAGGGGTAAGACATTAAATATAGGATAAAATAATAAATAAAGGGGATAAGGGGCATTAACGATGAGAGGATAAGATAAGGTAATAAATGGGTTAGGTAGGGAAGTAAATGAGGGTGAAGTCGGTGAAGGAGGAATATGGAGGGGAAGGAGGTTTAAAGGAGGTCATTCTACGGGAGATTGGGGATTGATTTTGGGGGCTCTTGGATTTGCAGAGAGGAGTGGAGTTTTGGAGTGGGATTATATCAGTATAGGCACCGGGGTTGCTGGAGGTTTTGGGCACGGGGGCCAGGATATCCATATGATATCCTAGAGCTAGGAAGTTACCTAGTTGGCAAGGTGGAACTAGGTTTTGGGCAGTGTTTACACAGTTCAGCAGCGGTCAACGAGGCAACAGCAAGGCAGCAAGGCGAATTAGCATAAGACCGAGGTAATTTAAATTGTGTAATTTTTTTATTTTCTATAAGATTTTAATATTCGTTGTTAAATTACATGCGTATGTGCTCAAAATAAGGAATATATGAATTTTTACTGTTTTTCTCAATTAAAAGAAATTAGTGAATTTTTTGAAATTAATACTGTTACAATTCATGTAATTATTATATGTAAAATCTATTCGGCCCCTACAATATTTCTCTCTGAATATTTGATACCCATATTGGTGTGCAAGGTATGGAAGATATTTGTGAAATCTGGCACTGCTTGGTCTCTTTCTTGCCGCAGTGTGGTTTGTTTGGTATACAAGTCGTCATAACTTCCAACAGTGTAGTATTGTTTCTTAATAACATCCCTAAAGGATTCCCAAGTGGTCGTGACTGTAGATAATGAGGGTTCCTCTGTTTCCATTTTCTCACAGAAAGTTTCCCACCAATCTTTGACATGGTGAATGACTTTGAGGAACGCAAAGGTAATCTTTTCTCTATTCGAAAAGTTATGGACTAGAAAATACCCTTATATTATATTCAACCACTTGTTTACACCATATGCATCTATATGACCTTCAAATACAGGAAAATCAAAGTTTATTTGTACCTTGAAGGGGGCGGCGCCTTAGCTCGAAGAAGATGCGTCACATGTTGGTAGTCGTCGAAGGATTTGTGCAAAACTGTCCATCATCACATCCCTCTTTTGCATGAGGGATTCCTCAAGAAACATTTTGAAAGGATATCATGTCCCATAATATTTATTTTCTCCTGCCATGAGAGGTCTCTTGGGCATGCAAGAGCTTTGGTCCTCAAGAGAAACAAGCTTGAGACCCAATTCTTTGTACTCTGACCTCGTTGGGGACATGAATTAAGATGACAAGGAGCATACCTCTCTCATACCAATAATCCATATTTTATGAGCAGAAAAAAATGACTACAGATTATTAACAGATGCTTGACACAGATTAATAGAGATAGAGTAAAAATGGTTTTCTATTCAGTAAGGAAATAAGCTGAAACTATAAAATGTAGCGGAAAACAAGCTTGTTGGAATGGTGGTGGCTTATCTTTGAGAAGAGATGTGAGGGTTGTGCTCATTCACAAGAAGATGATTACAATGAGGCTTTGAAGGCCTTTTTACAATAAACAAGAGTGTCAAAAACCCTAGACATACAAAAACCTAACCCAAGGAGATGAAGCATCAAAAATCATGTGGGCCCCGTTTGGGTAAGTCAGTACATCAACTTCCCGGGGTCATAAATTTTGCATATGATATCCATTTTAGGCATACAATATCTCGTTGGAAATATATATATATATGAGGACTAAAACTATTGACAAAAGTTTCATGATGAAATTTTCCAAGTTCTACATACCCAAAAAACATCGTTTAGGGCCTCAAAACTGCTCTAAAAGTTCAGGACCCAAAAAACTGCTAAAACTAGTAAATTACCAAAATTGCCAGAAATTTGTTTTGAGCCAACTGGAAAAGGTGGGTGGCCATCGATATCCACCTAGATAAATTCAATCGCAAGAAAAGACAAAGAGGAATCAAGAAACCAGAGGAGAGGAATCAAGAAACAACAAAGAAAATGATATAAATTGGGGAAAGGGTTGGGATTTTTAGAATTGACCTGTGTTTTGTTGTATTGTTTTGATGATATTTCGATGTTGTATTAGTTTATATGAGATTAATTCAATAGGATATATATCCCAAGCGAACAACTAATTCTGGTTCTATTGTGTAAGATGAGATATGAAAGACCTTCCATATGTTCACCAGTATGAGATATAATAATACATAAATGAGTATTCGAGCATATAAATTGTGTTGTGTTATGGATTAATGCTTGGTCTTATTTTCGTGTAACATCTTGTACAATGTGTAATTTTTATCTACGACACTGTTTAACACACTTTGGCCATGTATGTACTTATCTATAGGTTGCACACCATGAATTATTGAATACCTAATGACGTTTAGACTTATGATAATATGATATGTCCCAATTAAGT
Source organism: Picea mariana (assembly GCA_032191745.1). Lineage (NCBI taxonomy): Eukaryota > Viridiplantae > Streptophyta > Pinopsida > Pinales > Pinaceae > Picea > Picea mariana. The sequence goes on from JASDQU010711939.1 coordinate 44,537, forward strand.
ATGAATTTGATTCGTGATATGTCAAATTTGATGGTGTTTCCTACTTAACTCACTTTGTCACACAAAGTCTCGGCTACGCTTCGGGTGAGACCTCCTTCCCTTGTGAAAGTTTTAATATGATAGTGCAACTAGACTACAATGGTACCTTTGTTGGTAACCTCCAAGAACCCCGGTCTCCAATTCCACGCAAAAAATGGTTCCATTGTTGGGACCTAATTTCTAAGAAAGTTTTTAGACGATGCAACATCACATATTTAAGTTTGACATTGAAATATGGTGGGAAATAAGGTGTGACAAGTTTATATTTCAAGAAACTGAGTTATGACAGAAAAGTTTGAGGGTTGTGAAGGTTGTAGTCTTCTATTCCAAAATAGCCAGTGATTAGTACGAGATATTTTGGATCTGATTCTCAAAATAGGTCTACCAATGGCTCAATCGGTTACAAGAAGTGATAGAACTTAAAAATCACATCAAGAAAATATTCAATTGGACGATTGAGTGACTCACTACTCTTCACAAGTTGGATCACCATATTTGTCGAGTTGTGGATTTTTGTGTCCAAACTACCTTAGAAGGACACATCATTGAATTTTCCTTGAAAAATCACTAGTCATTCTCAAAGGAAGAATAAATATTTTACGAGGGAGCCCGAGGGATATTACTGAGATAAATTTATTTGTGGATGAAGATCTTGTTGGTGGAAGAAGGAATGTTAATCGTTCCTTTGGCTGAAATGGTCGAGTAAAACCCTTTTCACATGAGGGGTGGGTGATTCAAGCGAGGATCCATGATTTAGGATATGGAAGTTCTTAAGGTATGGGGGGTTGTCATGAGAATCCTATCATATACAAGAAGGATCAAAAAAGGGTCATAGTGCTTGAAAATTAGTGGTGAGAGTAAACACAAAAGTTGATGAAGAGTTCTGATCATTCACACAAGGAGATCATCCTCGAGAAGAGTCATACAAGAGAGTTATATAAGTTGAAAGAGTTGTAGTTACGTGGAAGGTTGGATATCCAATGGTTAAAGGAGAATTTTGGAGATAAATATGATAGTTTTGGAGAGAGTAGATGAGATGGAGAAAAGTGAGAAGAATGAATCAAAATTAGAGTCACCAATGAGGATCAAGACTCAACTATAACCTCTGAAGAAGTTGTAGAAGAATCAACCCCTACAACACCAAAAGATGTGAAGTATACTATAGGACTTGATATGATATGGCCTCTTAATGTGACCCCCTAGGTGAAACAATCCCATTCCAAAGACACAGGAACTAGCCTTGGATCGCCTAGTCCCTCAACGTAATCTTCCAGTACAGTAAATTTTTCAATAAACTTTCCCATAATTCCTATAATTTCTCCTCATTCTAGTCCAACCAGTTTGAGTGATATGCAGTAATATATAAAGTTATTTATTTTTATTGCAACAAAGACCTCTATTATTTATATTGATAGGGTCCCAAAATCCTCCCATGTGGCATCAACACGCCAGATCCCTCACCCAATACCCAAAATTTTGGGGTAAAGAGGATGAGGATGTGGAACAACATTGGTCCTTTGTGAGGCCATATGGAGGTCTCATAGAACTTTGGATGCTAATAAATTAGTTGTGTTTCATACCACGTTAATGGGTTGGGAATTAAAATGGTATATGAAATCCATCAAACCAGGGGATCCCCAGGGGAAATCATTTCTTTTACCACAAGTGAAACAAAAAATTATTATTTAATTTAAACTACCTCAGTACGAGGAACAAGCTCTTTTTGAACTGTGGGAAATCAAATAGAGAGATGGTAAATCTTCCTAGGAGTATAACCAAAGATTCAAAGACGCGATAGGGAAATTAACCAACACCGTTCATGAATACCACCAATGAAAATGGTTCATTTAGGGACTTTTACCATTAATGTGGATTCCCTTAACCCTATGATGGATAACTAGATTGGGGGAAGCTCTAGAACAATCCATGAAAATTGAGGCGATGGTGGGATATCCTGATAGCTTGCGAGTAATAACACCACCCAATGACTATAATATTACACAACTTCAAGGCCAAATTTTTGCCTTGACTAACAAGAATTAAATTGACCATTCCTAGAGAATCCTTCCCTCAAGTCTGGTGAAATGGTTTCTATATTAATGAGGGGCATACAGTGAAAGAATGACATATAATGAGGGGTACAGGAAACCCCTTGCAACGAATGGAACCTCCATGAATAATATTTTCTGGAGGAGTTGTGCAAGTTGCATCTACAACACCATTCTATGGCCCTATGTAGTACCATGCTTTCCCAAACCATCAATGTACTCAAAATAATGACTATTATGAAATCTGTTGAATTCACGGGCACTCCCATCGACATTTCCCAATCCTACAAAAATACACCCCCATTCCAAACATAGTCTACTATGAATTCACTGGTCACCTACTCACACTACCAAATAGTGTTGCGCAATGGATTCTCTTGCAGACATACTATATCAATATGCATTTAGGGTTGACAAAGTTCCTCAAGGATTTGGAGGAGGACGTAGAGGTGGTGGAGGTTTCAAAGGTGGATGAATTGGTAGAATAAGGCCAATTCGGTGTTATAATTGTGATGAGAATGGACATATCGCTAGAGATTGTCCTATACCAAGACATACTTGGTGTTCCCATTGTAGAGACAACACCGATGCCACCAAGGATTGTCCCGATTTTATTGCAAAATGAGAGGATTTCACAAGACAACGAGGCACCAATTTGATAAATTTAGAGCCTCGACTTGTCACTGAAGAAAAGGAACCCAATATTAATAGTATTACTAGAGGAGGAACAAGGACTCGTGTTTATGTTGAAAACTCAACTCAAAGTAAGATCCATAATGAATAATTGGAAGATGTCACATGTGAGCCCCTTGTGAACAAACAATTCTTTAAGGACGTTGTTGAGATATTTCAATAGGTTTCTAATCCTACAATATCGATACTTGCAGAATCCAACCATGAGCCTCAACCTAAACTTGTGGAGCATTGTGTGGCACAAAAATATCCTCCAGTAAGACCCCTGTAAACTATTGAATTGTGGTTCCACTTACTTTCTAATTTGGATGACGAACAACTCACCCGGGAGTTGAAAAACAAACTCAAGGGGATTTTAGAGATTGAAACAAACCCAGAAGATTTGATTGTTTCTCATCTTCCTGAAAGACATACAAGTAGAATACAAATAAGGAAGCAAAGATCTAAATGTGAATTTGGACTAAATACTCACATCACCGATAACAAAATTAATGATGTTATGCTAAATTTGGGGTCTGATGTCAACATCATACAAAAAGAAAATTTGGGAAGCTATGGGTAAGCCCAATCTGGTCTATTCACCCATTTAGATGCAGATGGGAAATATGTATTGTATCTATCATGTTGGGAGGTTGTATAATGTTGAAGTGAACTTAGATGGATTCAAGACAATGGCCAACTTAGAGGTTATATAAATCATGGGGGGAAAGGACCCATACCCAACTTTATTGGGAATCGATTGGGCTTATGGTAATTATGTTGTTATAGATATTAAGAAGGAACTCATGACCATTGAAGAAAATGGTATGAAAGTAACCCAACTAATAGATCCCTACTGAGGTCAAAACTTTACATATCCGGTAGAGGGGAATATGGAAGAGGATACTCTGGATCATCTCTACACTTTGACTGCAAGAAAGCGGGGGGGTTATATTATCCCAACTACAAATGGCTCGGTAAGTTTATGCAATATTCAGTTTGCAGGGGAATATTCAGAGGAAGCATTTGACAATGGAAACATGGAAAATATGAGAACTTTTCACGAAGTTGTGCAACTATTCAATCATCTAGGTGGATTTGATCTAAGGTTAGAAAACACCCCGTGTGCGATGACACTTCATATTTGACCATTTTTCTGGTTGAAGTAGAGGCTAAAGTTGCACCAAAACAAATAATTCATGTATTAGATGTTGTGTAACAATCCTCTTCAATTATATGGTCGGCCACTCATAAAGGTACTTTATCTTCCTGGGACGAAGCAAAGTGTGCCATCCAACATCACTTTATTCCCCCTTCATAACTTTCTTCATTGAATATGGACCATTCGAATTTGGAATTATATGATGGGATTTCAAATCCAAGGGAGCATGTAGAGCACTATATTCTTGGACCTAGTTGGGTCAATGGAACATGCCTGAAGCCTTGCCTATCTGCTGCATAATTATAGTTTCATTGTGTTCCTAGTTCTGAGAGTGGGTTAGTAAGTAGGATTTTATTTTTTGTATATGTTTTACTTTTTGTCAATACATGGTGACGTGCCTTGTGTTTATGTGTCTTAGTGCTTAGTTGTCTTGTCCAAGTCATCCAAACTAGATATTCACTTTGTGGTCAAGAAGGTCGCAGTCACATCCTCTCATACTTAATGTTGTTGAAATTTGAATCTTTTGATCTTGTGTCATCACGTGGGTCATTAAAATCTGTCAGTACCTTTTTACCCATCATTACATCTCTACTATCACCATCACTTAAATTTTAACAAATATCCTCCTTTTTTTGGTTAACCTCTCACCTACTCATTACTTTCTCAATTTGATATACTATCCCATTACCAACTTTTTGGTTATGCATTTAGTTACCGAAATCACATCGTGGATTTTTCCACATTCGCTGGATTGAATCGGCGTTAATACCCAATCTTGTCACCCTGTAGTATTTAATGCATGGACATCTTGACATATTCCATGTATTTCTTATAAAATATCTTCGGATGATGGATTCATCTATTGTTTTACTCTTGCACTTTTTTGTAGGCTTAGTCCTGGAGCCTCTTGAGAACTCTGTAAGCCCACATCCAAGCCTTTGCACCCCTATTTTATTTGCTTACTATCATCGACCTGTTCCAATGGTTCGCACAACTAGTCAAGGGGCCATCTGAACTACTGATCTAGGGGATTTCATTGATCCATGGGTCATTGTTTAAGGAAATATGCATGGAAATTTCAAACAAACCAGGTTGGTCGACCTCGATTTACCGATGATGTCAAATTCCCCCACATGGATACCAACGCTTTCATGGATTGAAATACATTTTCTTATGGAGAGTTCTAGTGGCAGTGGAAGCATGATTACATTCCCCTATGGGATTTTAATTTTCTATGTCTCTGTGACCTGTTGGTCTTTGGTACTATGGGAGAAGTGACACTCTGCACCAAATTCATGATTATCATAATGCACAAAATTTCCCTATGGCTATACCAAGCCTACCCAACCCATGTAGAGGACATCCACATGCTCATTGGGTTGTTCATGCAAGGCCAAGATGTCACCGAAGGTTTTCAAGTCTCAGCGAAGAATGGTAAAAAGAAGGGGGAGTTGAGCCTGTACGACAAATATGACACACGTTGTGGAGGTCGAGGAGTGAACATTGCACCAATTAATGATGAGAAATTCTATATGTCTTGCTATCTAATTGTGGGGAAAGTGATGCGTAAGTACATGAAGGGTGAGTGTACTTTGAATGCCATCATAATGGAGGAATTCAGTAAGAATGGTGCCCCTATGAATTGGTGAAAATATATTCTCATCAAATTGGTCTAGGCTTGTGCAGATGCGAATGACTAACCAAACTATTTTATCTATGGATACTTTCTTGTCACCTTCACCATGTGGAAGTGGAAACCACCATGGGGGCACAACATTGCTCGCAATATAGATGACCGCACTACCAAGCTCGTTGACCCATGGTATTTCCACCTTTCATCTATGAATGAGGTGCTCATAATGTCTCCTTCGCACAACGGTATGATGAGCTCATTGTTGTAACACAATGGCACCAATTCCACAGGTGCTACTCAATAGGCATACCCATAATATATGGTTTAGAATGAGCCAGGGTCATACATTTGTGCGTCCTTTGGGGGTATACCCATCTCTTTTTCATACGCATCCATTACCATTTTACTTGGATGAAGTTGGGATCAATAAAGAAGTTACCTTGTGGCCCAGGGTCACTGTTGAAAAGAAGAAGACCTATGTCTCCTATGTGATGGACACCATTGTACAAAGTTCCACTCTAGTGAAGACATAGAATTCTACCCCTAGCATGAGAAAGACAACCCAAACACCTACCAGTTCATAGGATGAGCCAGAGGAAGCCGAAGAGGAATCCTTGTTGAGTGGCACACATTAGATTTCTTTCTCTTCCATTCCTAATAACACTATGATCTCATTTAAGAAATTGCGAGATGTCCTGACTTTTTTTTTTTCCTTGGAAGAAGTTCCATACCAAATCCCCATCCCAATCCATCGGTGATACTATCATCACTTAGGCTACCCCACTTTCCTCCATCCCATCATGAATTCACATTACCCCAATTTTCGCACATACCAACCCCCCTCTAGCGCATACCACACCACCCTAGACACTCTCTAAACTTTCAACCTCATTCACTTCCCCATCCACAACCCCCATCATCCATATCCCTGATGACCCTCCTGAATGACTCCAACCTTCCACTATTGTTGAGGAAACAAACCTTCCAAAAAATGGTGGCTCCACCATGGTTGTGCACACACATCGAGTATCCCCACCTGATATTCAGTTTGATACACTTGCCTCGACCCTACTACTCAACCTACTAAAACTATCGGTCCACTCCCTTCTAATTCTCCCTAGATCCTAAAACTTCTAGTCCCCTAACACTCGACTCTCGAGACGGTCAATCAGATACAACCTGCAACAGGGAATGAAACTCATGTTTCGATGGATGAGGACTCTCCATAGGACCCACTTGATGCCCATGATGATACTCAGTCAGTGCTAAGCACTAATTTTTTTAAGGAACACATTTCGACTTTGCTACAGGATCCTCAACAATAGTGAGCTATTTTGGAGCTCTTCTTAGAGCAGACAGAGGTGCTGACAACACTTCTTCCGAGGCCACTGATCATCTTCTGCAGATTCTGAGAGTGCACTCACCTACACCAGAGGGTGTTGGTACCCCGATCTTTTTAGAGTGCTCTATCGCAAGTGGTCAACCGCTTGCTCTACAACCACCTTTGTATTTTGTTTCCATCAATGGATAATTTTCAACATGGGATACATCATATATTATGCACTTTATCCAGGCCTAAACTGATAAAATGCAAAAAAGGATCACAATAGCCAAACAGGCCAGTCAATCCCTCACACAACAAATGAAATCCTTACACAAGGTAGTCACCGAAGCCACTGTTTCCAAAGCAATTGATCAGAACTTGTTGGTACATGTCAAATCCATTGTTGCATACGTTGTCGACAAGTTTGCTCAAGTCTAGTCATCTTTCCATTAGTTCATTATTGAACTTCCAAAATATATCACAATAGTTTCACCACCTAAATGAGTTGACCTTATTGTCAGTGTATGGTCCTAGTTGGATGCCAAAATAGATACTCTGCAAAAATAGGTAGTCATGTTCAAGTTAAAGGAAAAGTAGCAACCCGAAAATATCCTCTAGAAGCTTACATATGCAATTGAATAAGGTACCAATGTTAAATCCTCGTTGCATGCTCGGGCCGAGGAATATCATTGACTCTTTGATATGGTTACAGACTAGGCTAGGTTGTTGGACCAATGCAGTAAGTCTATCGAAGAGTTGCGCACTAGGATTAAAAAGATGGATGTAGAAGCTCAGACCATTGTTGATTCTATAGAGAATTTCGCTAACTTTACATATATCCAAGTTGAGGATGATATATTGGATGACATGGAAGAAGTTAATAGAGTCGAGAAGACAACACTGTGACAGTTCCGACCTATAGTACAAGAAAAATACATTTCACTACAACAGTTGGACGAATTCATTGATATAGAGTGGAAAGCTCTATTGGCTACCAATCTTGAGGTACCTGAGGTCAATGTCGCACAAGAATTTGTTGTGTGCATGTCAATTTTAGCAAGGAAATGTAAGGACAAAGTCAAGCAATATGATAGTTTTCGACAAAAAACACTATATATTGTACCAGAGTTGGGCCCTTCTTTTGAAGGAGACCACAACAAACCAACAAAAAGTTGACTTGGGATGAGTCAATGGTTTTGGTCGGGACCTGTTGGGCCCTTTGTTTTGCAGATCGCCAAGTTTTGCGGAACAATATAACACAATAGTGAGAAATCCAAGTGGTGGAAAGCTAATTGTCAGTGCGCTAGCAAAGAAAAAGAGTGATGTGCCAGCTAGAGGAATAAGTGGAAAATACTATAAGCTTCTAGTGCAAGAAAATACAAAGTGGAATAAAGAAACTAGAGGAGTAGAATCAAGAAACAACCAAGAAAATGATATAAATTGGGGAAACTGTAATAGGAAAGAGTTGAGATTTTTAGAATTGACACATGTTTTTTTGTACTATTTTTTTGATATTCTAATGTTGTATTAGTTTAGATGAGATTACTTTACTAGGATCTATTTGCTAAGTGAACAACTAATTATGGTTCTTTTGTGTAAGTTGTGATATGAAAGAACTACTCTATGTTCACCAGTTTGAGATATAATAATATATAAAGGAGTATTCAAGCATACAAATTTTTTTGTGTTATGGATGAATGCTTGCTCTTATTTTTCGTGTAACCTATTCTATGATGTGTCATTGTCATCTGCAATGTCGTTTAACACACTTTGTTCATGTATGTACTTATCTGTAGGATGCACAACATAGATTCTTAAATGCCTAATAACGTTTAGATTTATGATAATATGATTTGTCCCAATTAAGTATGAATCTGATCTGTGATATGTCAGATCTGATGATGTTTCCTACTTAACTCATTTTATTACAAAATGTCTTGATTGTGCTTCAAGTGAGACCTCCTTCCATTACGGAAGATTGAATATTCCATCGCAACTAGACTACAATGGTACCTTTGTTGGTAACCTCTGAGAACCTTGGTCTCCAATTCGACGTCAACAATAATAATTACTTAAGGCAATATTTCTTCACCAATCTTGTTGATTACCTTCAAATTGAATAAATAATTGGAGGCATTACTTGATGAATATAACTTCTTGACCTCTCGAAAATCAAGGGTACTGCAAATTTTGAAAAGAATTGCATATCCAAAAATTGAGAATGCATGTATTAGAGTTATCAATTCATCAATGCTCTACTAAAATATTTTAATAGGACATTTAACGATAAGAATGTTTTATGATTTGGAAAAAAATCTTCCATTATTTAAAGCTTCTTCTCAACCATATGATTAAACTAGCATACGATATCTTTTATTTATTTATTTTCTTTTTATTAGTTTAATTTTCAAATCGTAACATTTGAAACAAAATTAAAAAATATCAAAAAAAAATCTAATGTGCTTCTTTTCTTTAAACCATTTGAACATTATTTTTTTTATTTTACTTTTCCTATTTTAACTTTTTGATAAACTATTTACAACATTTTTAAAATAAAATTAAAAAAACAAAATACATAACACTCCATTTCACTAACTTCAACATTAAAATAAAGAAAAGACTCATTACAACCGGTTTAACATTTTTAGTTTTTTTTTTTTTTTAAATAATAACAAAATTGTTTATATTTTGTTTATATCGATTTTGATTTTTTAGTGCTCTTACTTTACTTTATTTGTTTACTAACCATTGCATCTTATACAAAATGCAAATACAAAAATAATATAACTTGCAAAATAGAATAAAAATTAAATATTTACAAAAATACTTAAAGTAATTAATGCTTAGAATTCTACGATGTTAGAGTCTAATGTGCTTTATGCCCAGGCTATAAAATAGGGTGATCATTCTCTCCTCTTCTTGGTTTATCCAACCAGGAGGTTAAAAATGTTGTTGTTAAGAACTTCCTAGTTCTCCAGCATCAACAAGCGGTAAACACTAGGCCTACGTGCTCAAGGGAAGGGAAAGATGGATCCCAGGGATAGAGTACGGTTTGATGCCTCTACATAGAAACCTGCATACCATGACTAGAAACCCCAGAAATAGGAAGATGCACCACAATGAAGTCAAAAGAAGAAAACATGTCAGTACTATGGAAAGAGTGGACATGTGGAGAAAAGTTGCTATAAGAAGAGAGACGATTTAGATGAGAAGGTTAAATGTCTTGAAGGAGATGTGTCTGTTGTATGTCCACCTACTGATAATTTCACCTTCCAAGTCAAAAATTCTCAGGTCTTGTTGTCGAATTATGCACATAATGAATGGGTATTCGACTCTAGGTGCACTCACCACATGGCTAAGGATGCCTCTTTGTTCACGAGATTGAATAAAGATGAGGAGAGTCAAATCTATGTCGTTGATGATTTTTCTATGGATGTTGATGGTTAGGGCAATGTTGCTTGTTGACATGGGAAGACTGTTGACGTCTATCATGTGCCAAATCTTAGTGCCAATATTTTGTATGTTGCTCAGTTAACAAAAATAGGTAAGATTGTGGAGTTTTGGCCAGATCGGTTCTATGTTTGTGATTTGAAGAAAGGTAAGTTGATTTTCACTAGTGGGATTCCTGACTCGACATAAAGTTTGTACAAGTTATGTGACTTGAATCGACCTGAAATCGAACCAACTACACTTGTTTTTCATACAAATGAGTGAAGTCGAATTTGAAATGAGCGACTTAGAAATCTGAATTTATGAACCCTACACACACTATTAACTTAGAACATGGTTGTTGTTTTGTCGAATGTGTTTCCCCCTGAAGGTGTCTGTAAGGGATTTGTAATTGAGAAGCACCATCAGACACCATTTGACTTTGGTAAAGTGTGGCAAGAACATAACCCACTTGAATTAGTTCACAATGATGTTTGCTTCATCAATTTACGTTCACTGGCAAGTGCAAGATACATTTTGACTTTCATTGATGATTTATCTCGCTTTACATGCTTGTACTTTCTGAAGAATAATAACCTTGTCTTTGAGAAGTTCAAATAGTTTCAGGCCTTTGCTGAAAATCAATGTGGACGAACCATCAAATAATTGATATTGGAAAATGGTGGTGAGTATGTAAATCAGCATTTTGAATAATACATGCTTAGATCTGATATTGAATGGTAGCATTCGGTTCCTCACACACCTCAATAGAATTAATTTGCAGAAAATAAGAATCAGATGTTTGTTGAAATTTCTAGATGTCTTTTGCAAGATAAAGATATTCCTCTTTGCTTCTAGGATGAAGTGGTACTGTGCAAATTATTTTCTTAATCAAACAAAATAACCTAGAAGCATGAGGAATATGAATCAAACAATGGTATGGGAAGAAACCTTTAGTTTCCCACCTCTATGTGTTTGGATGTGTTTCCTGGGCTGACATTATTCATGTTTGTAGGAATATGTTGGATGCAAAGAGTCATGATTTCATCATGATGGGAAACTCCGAGGAGTTAAAAACCTATCTAATGTTCAATCCTATCAAACGAAAAAATCATTATCATACATAATGTTCAGTTTGATGAGAAGTATTCTAAAGTGAATTTGTTGAATTCCTTTTCTGGATTAATACATGATGATCCCTTTCATGTTGTATTTGACATTGGTACTCCTATTTAATTCTTTATTTACTTGAATGGGAAGTCAAAATTTCTCCCTACTTAGACTAGACCGTCGACCTATGAGTCGACTAGTCCATTATCCTCTATTTTGACTGGTTCTCCAACTAAAGAGCCTCTAACTGTTCAAAAACACTGGTATTCCAATAGAGGACGAACACCTTCAGTAACCACTCACATAACGAGATAAAATATAAACACATCGATGTTTTCACGTCGTAAAACCCCTACGGGGAAACATCCACGGCCCCAGCCAACGCGACCACTTGGAGCAGTTTATTAATGCAAAAGAAAAATATTACAGAGAGATTTTACAATAGAGTTTCTCACAGTCGGTTGTCGGCAAATGACCCTAAATTCTTTTTAAATATATATCATGGACCAATCGGGTGTTAAGCCATGAATCAATGTCCATTAAGATCGAGGAGAGTATGAATCGTCAGATCACTCTATGTCAGGAACATATCGTGACCATCGGATTTCCTAGCTACAAATGCATACTAATGCATACTAAAGAAACATACTTTTACCTAATGACATATTAGACCAAGTAGAGCTTAACTAGCTCCTAAGTGTTTTAATATCCTAACATACCCCCTTAAGAACAACTTGGGATAGGATTGAAGGATTTACAATGTTGACACAATAGGAGAAGGAAGGAGGCATTAGNCTTGATCTTTTGTAGGGAAAAAGAGCACTTCAATAACTTGATCATGAATGAGCTTTCTGATGAAGTGCATGTGTAGCTCGATGTGCTTGCTGCGTTGATGTTGAACTGGGTCTTTGGTGAGCTTGATGGCACTTTGATTGCCATACCAAAGGCTGGTCATAAAGGAAAAGGAACATCTAGAGAATCCGGTGTCAATAAGAAAGATGTTCATTTTGGCATACCAAGATAAGGGAGCTTGCTTAAGACCATGAAGAGATTTCTTAAGGCGACAAACAAGGCTAGATTCATTCTGGACATAGCCAGGAGGTTGTTCCATGTAGATTTATTATTTCAAATCACCATGAAAGAAGGCAGATTTAACATCCAACTAATGGACCTCCCATTTATGTGAGGAAGCAAGGTCAAGAACAAGATAGATGGAATTCATTTTGGCTATAGGGGAAAATGTTTCATTATATTCAATTCATTCAACTTGGGAGAATCCTTTGGCAACTAACGGAGCCTTGTGTATGTCAACACTTCCATATGATGCATACTTAGTTCTGTAGACCCATTTACATTTGACAAGTTTTCTTCCTTTTGGAAGAGGTATAAGATCCCAAGTATCGTTTTCCATTAAAGAACGATACTCTTCATTCATTGTTGTATCTCAATCTGGATGACCTGAAGCTTCTGCAACTGTATCTGGATCATGAGTCTATGAAACTTGAGCCAAAAGAGAAGAGGCTCGCTAGAACTTTGAACATGTTCGACGATGATATGAAGGATCAACGACAAGATCACCAGCTGCTTCTTGTGTTGAACGGACCCATCTAGGAAGCGGTGGAACCGGTGCTTGTTCAAGTTCAAAGGAATCATCTGGAGGAAGTTCATCATGCTGAGGTGGATTTTCATCTTCACTGTCATCATCTGAAGAAGAAGCCAGAATAGGAACAGAAGAAGTCACAAACGCCGAAGATGGCTCGCAGGCCGAAGAATGCACAACCACCGAATTAGGCTACTAGGCCAAGAGATTTTCATCAAATTTAACATCTCTTCTAAGAATAATTTCATTACAATGTGTTTGAAGGAGTCTATAACCTTTGACATGTTTAGAATAACCAACAAATATACACTTCTCACTTTTAGGCTGCAATGCTTTCCTTTTCTCATCAGGAATGTGAGCCCATGCTATACTGTCAAATACACAGAAGTGATTTAAATCTGGTTTAATTTTAGTCCAAGCTTCTTCCAGTGTTATATTTTTAAGACCCTTTTTGGAGTGTGATTGACTATGTAATTTGCACAGTTGATTGCTTCCGCCCAATACTTTAGACTTAATCCCTTAGATTGGATCATACAATTAGCCATTTCTTTTAATGTGCGGTTCTTTCTTTCAGCAGCACCATTTTTTTCTGGTGTATATGGAACAGTTTGTTGCATTTGGATGCCCTGTGTAGTGCAGTAACTTGTAAAATTATCGTTCACATATTCGCCTCCATTATCTGTTCTTAACTTTTAAATTCGATGTCCAGATTGTTTTTCTACAAGGGCCTTGTAGGCCAAAAACTTATTAAAAACTTCGCTCTTAAGTTTTAATAATTAAACCCAAGTACGTCTGGAAAAATTATCAATAAAAGTTATGAAATAATTGCACCCAGAAAAAGAAGGAGAAGAAAATGGACCACACAAATCACTGTGAAGAAGCTGTAAAGGGCCTGAGGTGTGCCAAGAGGCATGCTTGTCAAAACTGTCCGATGATGTTTTTCGAGAACACAACCGGCACAAACACCATCTCTGCATGAAACAAGAGGAAGACCAATCACCATTTATTGATTACATAGTTTTTGCAATGAGTGATAGTTTAGATGACCAAAATGCTCATGCCAAAGTTTTCTCAAGTCATCGCTATGAGCAACAAAAGATGATGAAAAAGTTGATGACCCAAAGTTTTCAAACTTGTACAACCTGGTAATATCATTAGCAATTCCAGTTGCAAGAACATGCTTAGGATATTTTAGATCCTTGATTACAACTTGGTGAGGTCAAAACTCTACGATTTTACCTTCACCTAAGTGAGTGATTTGATATACTGATAGAAGGTTGCAAGAAAGACTTGGAACACATAATACACCATTGAAATGACCAGTATCTACTTGAATTGTTCCATATCCTACAACACTAAGAGATCTATCATCACCAACAAATATTTTCTTGGTGTTACATTCATTTAGAGTAGAAAATATGGCTTTATCCTTAGGCATGTGATAAGATGCTCCTGAATCAATAAGCCACTCATCAGAAGAAGAAGTAGAATTTGTGTTGAAGGAGAAACCAAAAGAGGAAAGTGCATGTCCATGAGAAAAAGAAGAAGAAATAGAATCAATATTGATGTTGTGCTTCTTCATCATTGTTTCTAAAGTTGCCATCTTCTTGAAACATTTGGACTCATCATGACCATCTTTATCACAAAAGTTGCAATGTCTGTCAGTCTTCTTATTTTTATATTTTGCTCCTTTGTCACCATTAGGAGTTGAAATTGTCTGAGAAAGTTTGGGGCCCTTATATTTCTTGTTGTTGTAGTGAGGATGTTTCTTCTTGGGATACTTGGGTTTATCTTTCTGCTGGGAAACTGAGGTTTTTTTAGAAGTATCTGCAGTGCTGATCACTCTAAATTGTATAAGCTTATCTTCCTCTCTAATCAAAGAAGCTCAAAAGGACTCAAGAGTGGGTTTTTCATAAGTTTTCCCTAGAGCCTCTCTCATGACATAAAAGGTAGATACAAACATAGAATATGCACTACCTAGATTAGAAAGAATAAGATAGATGCAACGCTCTTCCTCCATTTTTATCTTACATTCTTCACATAAAATTCTGAGTGTTTTAAACTTAGATAGTTAGTCTCCAAGGCAAGAAACATCACTTGGACTCAAGGTCAATATTTTATTTTCTAACTGTTGTGCTCAAATAATATTGAGTTTACCAAACACAAATTCAATCATGTCCCAAGCTTCTTCGGGGTCATCAATTTCTTGAAGGTGGTACCTTAAATCAAGAGAGATGGACATTTTGATTAGTCATCGTGCTTCATCATTCCTATTATCCATTTTGTATTTCTTATCATCATCAGTGGGTGTTTTTTCCTTTCCCAAGGTAATCCAGTACATGCCTTTACTTCTTAATAAATCTTCCATATGAGATTTCCATTGGAAGTGGTTGTTGTTGGTAAGAAAGACATTACTTGTAGAAGCCACATTAAATATGCAGATAATGTGGATTTAAAAACTGAAATTGATGATCCGGATGGAAAGATCTCAAAAAGTTATGCGGTTTAAAAAAAAAACAGCACTGAAAACGGACTTCCAATGTGAGAGTTATGCCCTTTTTAAAAAAGGCATAAACAGTAACCAACTAACCACGTGATAGTGTAAGTTGTTTTATGAAGTGACCCACTTTTATAAAGAGAAGTGGGGATCACTTTTACAATGAAGTTACTTTATAACAAAAAAGTTGCATGCAAAATAAATAACTCTAAAATA
>JASDQU010711941.1:0-24268 GCA_032191745.1 Picea mariana
ACTGATAGAAGGTTACAAGAAAGACTTGGAACATATAATACATCATTGAAATGGCCATTTTCTACTTGTATTGTTCCAGATCCTTCAACACTAAGATATCTATCATCACCAACAAATATTTTCTTGGTGTTACATTCATTTAGAGTAGAAAACATGTCTCTATCTTTATCCATATGATAAGATGCTCGAGAATCAATAAGTTACTTATCATAAGTAGAAGTAGAAGGTGTATTGAAGGAGAAACTAGAAGCAGAAAGTGCATGTCCATGAGAAGAAGAAGAAAAAGTAGTAGAATCAATATTGATGTTGTGCTTCTTCATCACTGCTTCTAAAGATGCCATCTTCTTGAAACATTTGGACTCATCATGACCATATTTATCACAAAAGTTGCAATGTCTGTTNCTAAGATATCTATCATCACCAACAAATATTTTCTTGGTGTTACATTCATTTAGAGTAGAAAACATGTCTCGATCCTTAGCCATATGATAAGATGCTCGAGAATCAATAAGTCACTTATCAGAAGTAGAAGTAGAAGTCGTATTGAAGGAGAAACTAGAAGCAGAAAGTGCATGTCCATGAGAAGAAGAAGAAGTAGTAGAATCAATATTGATGTTGTGCTTCTTCATCACTGCTTCTAAATTTGCCATCTTCTTGAAACATTTGGACTCATCATGACCATATTTATCACAAAATTTTCAATGTCTGTTAGTATTCTTATTTTTATATTTTGCTCCTTTGTCACCATTAGGAGATAAAGTTGTTTGAGTGGGTTTGGGACCCTTATATTGCTTGTTGTTGTAGCGAGGATGTTTCTTCTTAGGATACTTGGGTTTATCTTTCTGCTGGGAAACTAAGGCTTTGTTAGAGGTACTTGTAGTGTTGATCACTCCAAGTTGTATAAGCTTATCTTCCTCTCTATTCAAAGAAGAACAAAAGGACTCAAGAGTGGGTTTTTCATAAGCTTTCCCTAGAGACTCTCTCATAGCATAAAATGTAGATACAAACACATAATATGCACTACCTAGCTTAAAAAGAATAAGATAGATGCAATGCTCTTCCTCCATTTTTATCTTACATTCCTCACATAAAATTCTGAATGTTTTAAACTTAGATAAATAGTCTCCAAGGTAAGAAAAATCACTTGGACTCAAGGTCAATATTTTATTTTCTAACTGTTGTGCTAGAATAATATTGAGTTTACCAAACACGGATTCAATCTTGTCCCAAGCTTCTTCGAGGTCATCAATTTCTTGAAGGTGGTACCTTAAATCAGGAGAGATGGACATTCTAATTAGTCCACGTGATTCGTCATTCCTATTATCCCACTTGGATTTCTTATCAACATCAGTGGGTGCTTTTTCCTTTCCCAAGGTAATCTGGTACAAGCCTTTACTTCTTAATAAATCTTCCATATGAGATTTCCATTGGAAGTAGTTGTTGCTGGTAAGAAAGACATTAATTGTAGAAGCCATATTAAATATGCAGATATATGGACTTAAAAACTGAAGCTGATGATTTGGATGGAAAGATCTTGAAAAATTATCTGGTTTTAAAAAAAACGACACTGAAAATGGACTTCCGATGTGAGAGTTATGCCCTTTTAAAAAAAGGCATAAACGGTAACCAACTGACAACGTGATAATGTAATTTGCTTTATGAAGTGAAAAACTTTTATAAAGAGAAGTGGGGATCACTTTTACAATGAATTTACTTTATAATGATTCACTTTTATACTTGAAGTGAAATACACTTTACAATTTTAACATGAACTTTTTCAAAAAGGTAACAAAAGAGAGACTTGAACTCAAGACCTCTTACTTAATAATGCAAGTTTTAACCAAATGGTCTAATAAAACATATTGTAATGTTCAGAAGGAGGATTTTTGTTGTTTTTGTTGAAGACGACCTTGGAGAGCGTGCTAAAAAAAACTCTTTTCACACAAGAAAAAAATTTCACTTATCGATGACAAGAAGGGTTAGATCTCGGTTAGCTTACCCAGAAGATGCACCTTTTCCTATCTATTTCTGATTTTCTGAGATCACATAGGGTTCAGGGAAAAGAGAATACACAGATCTAAAAGAGTAGCAACCAGGAAATTAAAAATGAAAACCGAAATAAAATCAAAATAAAACTTTACAGAAATTTTAAAAAATGCATATTCAAGCTTTATACCTCTGGATCTGACCGTAATGGTTGTATCTTGGGAAAACATAAACCTTTTTGAGTGAAAAGAAAAGTGTTCCTCGATGAAACAAGTGGTCTGGACGCAATGGAACAATCCTCTTAGACCAGAAATGCATGAAAATTCCATAAAATGGAGATGAGGCAACTAGGCTTCATGATCTCGCTGTACAATAGGAGCGGGTCTTCAAACAGGCTCTGATACCATGTTCAAAAACACAGATATTCCAACAGAGGATGAACACCTTTAGTAACCTCTCACATAACTAGATCAAAGATCAACACATCAAGGTTTTCACGTGGTAAAACCCCTACGGGGAAACATCCACAACCCCATCCAACGTGGCCACTTGGAGCAGTTTATTAATGCAAAGAAAAATATTACAGAGAGATTTTACAAGAGATTTTCTCACAATAGATCATCAAAAAATGACCCTCAATGCTCTTTAAATAGATATCATGGACCAATCGGGTGTTAATCCACGGATCAATGGTCATTAAGATCAAGGAGAGTATGAACCATCAGATCACTCTATGTCGGGAACATATCATGACCGTCGAATTTCCTAACTACAAATGCATACTAATGCATATTAAAGAAACACACTAAGAAACACACTTTTACCTAACGACATATTAGACCAAGTAGATCTTAACTAACTCCTAAGTGTCTAAATATCCTAACACAATAATCTATGATTAACAAGCAATTACCACAAATCCTTTGCAGCTCATGAATTCATTAACCAAAGGCATCGTTTTATCTTCAAATTCTATAAATATTACTCAAGAAAGATGATAAGAAAGAATGGAAACAAGATAAAAACAGTTTGGTATCACAACTTTCATGAATATCTAATGGTAGAAATGCCTACAATATATGCCCTCAGGCTTACAAATGAGCAACTCAATTGCTCCTCTAGATCTCTCCTCTCTTGGATCATGAATCCAACCCTTCTCCAAGAGCTCTCTCCTCTCTTAAATTAAAAATAAAATCCAAATATCCTTAGGATGTCTAATTCCATATCTTTCATTGGATTCTAATCCTTGGAGATAGGTGGCAACAGTCAAAGAGACAAAAATCCAACAAATTGCTAATTTTCAAGAAATTGTTGGAAGTCATTAATGAATTGTTTCCACCTCACTGCATGAGATATTTAATGGAGATAAAAATTAGGTGTAGGTGTCCCTTGAAATCTAACTAATCCATGAGAATACATTCAAACTCTCCTTGATAGATTCCAACCTCCCAACAAGGCGACTATCCAATCAACTATGCAAAACAAAGAATTGGCAGCACATTATGTAGTGCATTGGTGTTTTAATTGTTTCTCTCAATTTACAAATGGAGTTGGTCTGAAATTTGGCCAGCAAGTCAATAGGGATATCATCTTCCTCCACAAACAATTTCAGAGAAACCCACTTCATATTTTGGTTTTTATGATCAAATTGGTAACAGTAACCGCTACAGGAAATTTCGTAGTGCCACTGTAAAACAATTTTGTAGATTTCGTAGCGCCACTTATGTGTCTAATATATCTCTAATAATAACATGTTTTGAAAAACAGAGAGAGGTTTTTGTTATTTGATATTTTATGAAAAAAAACCTCCTCTAGTTTTCAAAAATACCTTCCCATTTTTTCATAATACACGTTTTAAGTTAGTCACTCAAAAATTGTAGAAGCGCAATGTGCTCTCAGTAGAATCGTAGCTTGGTCTTTGAGAGGGTTTTTGGAGGCCTTCCCAAAATATTTTTGGGCTACAAGATATATGGTTGGAAATATTATGATGTTTTCTACACAATGGAATCATCAATAACTACAAATGCCTTCTCAAAACCCTTGAAAAACCGACTTGAAGTCAAGTTGTCCAAAAGTATAGGAACCCTCCTATAGCAATTGTATTTTGGGAGA
The DNA here is from genome assembly GCA_032191745.1 of Picea mariana. NCBI lineage: Eukaryota > Viridiplantae > Streptophyta > Pinopsida > Pinales > Pinaceae > Picea > Picea mariana. Next base: position 4,099 of record JASDQU010711941.1, read on the forward strand.
TTATCTCAAATCATAATACAATATTATGTGTTAATAGGTTGGTAAACCGAATAGAAGGGATGAGATTCCCCTACGACCATAGGTAAATTTTTAGGTATTTTACAAATGGGAAATAGATTTTGTGGGACTAATTCACCCACCGACAAAGAGGACAGGAGCGAGGTTAATTGTCACCTCAATAGAATACCTAACAAGATGGGCGGAAGTAGCACCAGTCAAAGATTGTAGCATAGAGACAACAACACACTTTCTGTTCAAGCAAGTGATCACTAGATTTGGTTTCCCAAGGATTTTGATGAGTGGCCAAGGAACTCACTTCATTAATAGTACTATTAAAGCTATGACTAAGAAATTTGAAGTCCATCATCAAAAGTGTACACCATATCATCCAAAAGAAAATAGAACCGTAGAAGCCTTTAAATAAATTCTTGAAAATGCACTGACGAATATCTGCAATGTCAATGGGGATGATTGGGACCTAAAGATACCGACAATATTTTGGGCATACAGGACCACATGCAAGAATTTGATGGGAAAAATTCCATTCATATTGGTATATGGGCAAGAAGCAGTGGTGCCACTATAATTATTGGTACCCAGTCTGCACGAAGAAGCAATTATGAACATGACAGAATGAGGCGCAATATAGGATAGGCTGAATAAACTGATGATCATGGAGGAAGATATAATCCTAGAAGGGTTCCACCAAGAAGTCTATAAATCAAAGGACAAATGTTATCATGAAAGACATATCAAGAGGAAAACTTTCAAGGAAGGAGACTTAGTGTTGAAGTATGACAGTAAATCCCTTCAACACCCAGGAAAACTCAGAATGCACTAGTTAGGACCATACGGAGTAAAAAATGTCACAGATGGGGGAGTTGTATAGTTGAAGGATTTAGGAGGCATAGAACTCAGAGGGATGATCAATGGGAGTCGACTAAAGTTATACAAGAACAGTCGACCACCCGCAACTTGAAAGTCACCGCGCAGTATGTTGTTCATGAGATTACACTTAAGGCTCAAAAGGGTAATGTCAAGGCATCACAAATATAAAAGAGGGTTTTGAAAGGTGTTTTTTCTTCCGTTAATTATACACGAATTAATCCTCAAATGGAACTAATGACAGAACAGGACAGAGGTTGTAATTCATCGTCTAAGTTGGTTACAAAATCAAGTGATATGAGGGAAACTTACAAAACTATTAAACAGAATGAGAAATCAATGAAAAATTAATCTTACCTTGTTCACAATAGAAGAAAATAGAGAATGCACCCCTTCAAAGGATATAAGATACAGTAATCCAAGTAACTCACAAGTCTTGTATTTACTGATAGAAAATACAGAGGAAAAATTGTTTTCTTATCAAACAATCGATTCAGTGTGATTGCAGTAGCAGTATTACTAAATTGAAAACACTGAATTATCAAGGAATAACATAAAGAAAACTAGAGATATGGAATACAGGAGAAGAACATAACTCAAACTGCACGAAAATTGGAATCCTTGTTTGCACTTGTATTAATTCTCACAAAAGGAGATTTTCTCAATTATATTCAACAAGAAGCAGCCTATGTTTAGTCTTCAAAATATACATTTATACAAAATGGACTCAACCCTAGGTGGTTGAATTTCCCATAATTCAAAAACAATAAATATTACAATTTGTGAAATTTGAAATGTTTCACTGCCATCTTCTTTGTCTCTTCGCTTGTTGGCAGAGAAATGTTTTCTTATTGTACTCTAGCCGGAAACAACTGGTCTCTAATAATGACCCATGTAAGAGGAATATACACTTTGTATCATTTGTTCCAAGATGTGTTGTCTTTTCCTTGCTTGGCGCACTGAATGCATCTGCCCACGAACTACACCACAAACCTGGAAGGCTCTTTTGTATCATTTACCTCAAGAGTATAAAACTTGTTTTCTATGTGAGGCAACCTATCTTCCATCCTCCTAGATTCTAGAGATATAGACTGTAGTCGTAGACTAGGATTGACTATCCATTTATTTATCCGAGTAAGGTCAACCTATTCCAATTGCAGAATTTCGACCCAGGCTTCTTCCATACTTGTCTTGAAATCAAATTGATTTTTTACTATATCAATCAGTCCCAGGGATTCAAAGATATTGTCTTTTCCGATGTCCAATGATTCTTTGTCAAGTGCATAAAATGCTTCTTCACAAGCTTTTTTCACTTCCCTAACTAATATTTTACTTTCAATTATATTAGCCTCTCAGGTTTTAAGTATTATATCTCCTCGATTTTGTTCTGAAATGAACAATCTAGTGACCCTGTCTATTTCATCCCTTGATGCTAATAAGACGGCCTCCTGGAAAGTAACTCTAGTTGCAGTGGCCTCCCTCTCTTTTATGAAATTATTACTTAAATATTGTTCTGCCAACCGATAATAATTTTGAATACCTTTGACTTTAGTCAAAAGGTTTTGTTGGGATGATCTCAGTTTCTCGTGTACTTCTAATTCTTGGGCTTGAAAAGATGATATATCCACTATTGCATTGTCAGTCGACATTATTTTAGCTTGCAGTTGTTTGACCAACTCCCCCTATTGAATGGACAGTTCTCTACTTGCCTGTGCATTTTTATGCATCTCATCAAGGTTGCTCTTAAGTTTTTGAATCTCCTACCTATCTTAGGCTCTAATATTCTCAAAACCTTTATTCATCTCACTTCTGACACTCTGTTCCACAGTCTTTACTTGGTTTTGCAATTGTCTTACTAGTAGATTTTTCTTCTTCAACTTCTCTTTTAGATTCCCCATTGAATACTAGTTTGTTGTGGAAAAATATCCTAATGAACCTGCTACGTCTATAGTGAAATCTTCCTCTTCCAAGGCTTGTCCATCATATAGGACTCTATGCCTTTTGACATTCACACCCTCCTTTTGGTGTAATTCTCTTTTTACCACATCTCTCCTCTTCTTGTTGAAGAAGATGTCAAAAGGGGGCATCTCTTCCACCGAAATAGGCATAAGATATTCTATGAATACCACTTCGGCACTCGGGCTTCCTCTACTCGACTGTAAAGGTGTGACAGATTGGATAGGGTTGCCTATCTCGGTGGATGGTTGTTTCCTAGCTGTGCCAGTAATTGATTTTTCTGGTGTGGACAGTGGTTTTTCTTCTCCATTTTTTATCAATGGCTCAGCCTAAGATTTAGTCTGATCATCTGGTGGATTTGCCAATGCGGTGTCCTCCTTCTGAGTCAAAACCTCAGTTTTCTCTAAATTTTCTTGAGCATCCTATCCATTGGAGCTCCCTGTTTCTATACTCTGGGTCTCAACTTTATGTGTAGCTGGAGGTGTTAGGTTTTCTCCCTGCAAAACTTTAGGAAGGTTATTTCTTCGGTGCCTTTGAAAATTATAAAACTATACTAATTTGTCTGGAGCCAGAATTTGGACTCAGCTCAAGACTTCCTGATAGGATCTAGATCCTCAGAATATCTCATCCTGTGGATATTCATGCTCATATATTTTCAAATTACAAAAGGCCATGTGATTTCCCACAATCCTCTGAGGATCGTGTTTCTTGAATTCAATCTTTACTAGTTTGATTTCTTCCAGGGCCGCGGCCTCTACTTTAGAGTGACCAAAATATATCAGTGTGAACATACCAATCTGCAAAGGAAAAGTGGGCCATACCATTTTATGAACTACCTTTAGTTCCTAATTGATTCCACCAAGAACAGTTTGATGTGATACTTCACGACACACCAATCGATCTGGTAGAAACTTCGGCAAGGCATGTGGAGGAATCGAACAACCAAAAACCCTGATATAAGAGAAATGTTCTTCGATGTACCAATTTTCTATCTTCCCTAGGTTGGTCCCTATTTTGTCAGAAATCCTAGGAGGTGGGCATTCATATATAGCTCTATGCATCTGCACCACCACATAGTTGAAAATTTCGTAGAATAAATCTTCTGCTTTATCCTCCCATAGCTTTGAATGATAAAAATGTATCGGCTCAGCACTGGTTGGATTCCAGCTCCAACTCATCAAAGGAAATGGTGCCAAAAAAAAAATCGACATCCATGATGTATTCCGACATGTAAAATGAGGTATGTTTCCCTTTGGCTTTTAGTGATTGATATTCTGTAATCTCCCTAACCAAATTATTGGATAATATTTTGGCCCAATCGAAGGAATACCCCTCCACTACTGTATGCATGATTGGCACCCATGGTAATAAGAAATGAGCAGTGTTTTCCTTCCCATAGATTCTACACATCATCATGGCTACACACATCATGTGAGGCTCTAATGAGGAAATAACATATACGCCATGGGAGTCAGCTCTAAACTTCTCGGGACATGAGCACCATTCCTTGATTAGGTCAGGCAGGTTCCTTCCATATTGCATGCATTCTTTCTTGTCAAAGTCCACTAATAAATTGGCATTGTAAATGAAATTGGACACCAGAGATAATTTGTACATCACCTAGAAATGATCTCGTTGGAAAGACCCAACTATGACTTTTTGCAAATTGCATATGGTCTTGGTCGGGATATCAATGTTTTCCAATGCCCAACAGATCGTATCATTATAAGGTGCGATCCTAGGCTAAGCTGCTATTTTATGCAGCTCTGATTAAGCAACATTTTTATATCTTGTATCCTAGGTCTCAATATCCTCATCGCCCGAATCATCTGGGCAGCTGATCAATTCGTATTGTAGAATATCAAATACCTACATCCAGGTTTTCATGGTGTCTTGGATTCTGGGCAAAGTGTCTGAAATGACATCTATGTTTGGGTTAGAGCTTTCACCAAACACTTTAGCTGCTTTCCATGGATCCATGGTATCACGCGCTCGACACAATGTTACCTGTCACAAGAAATTCACAAACTTCTTATCTTTAAAACTTATTGTTCAGTGAAATGCACAATGAAATTCAAACATCAATATCTTTTTTCCCTTAATTTCATTGATTTTATAAATACCACTACTAATGAAGTATTAACTTTTCTTAATGAAAACGATTTAGGTGGTTGTCTATGATCTTATTTGGAAATATTGTCGTAGATCGATTATTAATGTCATTAATTTCTAATGGTTCGTGATTAGAAGTTTGACAAACAATATTTGAATTTACCTGAGTCACGATTCAACGAAAAATTAATCACAAGATAATCCTCATTAGTGCCTCAATTAATCACACTTATCGTTAAATATATTTCAAAGTTTCGGACCTCGGGATATCTTATAATAGTTCAAGATATGACTTCTGAAACATGAAATCGTGAAGTGATTCATTAATTTTAATCATGTTTAACCCTTTAAATAATCATGTTTAACCTAAAGTATTTCGGGGTTTTAGACCTCGGGATATTGATAGTCGCTCGAGGCAGGATCCCTGAAATGCAAAATTGTGAAGTGATTAATTAATTGCAAATCATTTTTAATCATTAATTAACCCTTCTTAATGCTTAATACATTTCGGGAGTTTGGGCTTCGTGAATTAGGGATACGATAGATGTCGAAGACCCGAAATCCGCAATCACAAAACTATAATTTGATTTTCTAATTGGGTTTTAGTTTCTTTTTAGGTATTTATCACTTCATGTATTTGGTTAATTAACTTCATTTAAAATTCCAATAGGTCACTTTCCAGAAAGATGCGTCAGAGATTAGGGGGTATACGTGTGTGGTGACTAGGATCTGTCGAACGCTTTTCGCATATCAGGGTTTTGAAAGAGAGACATGTTAACACACATGAAGTGAAAAACTTAGAAATCCAAACCTTCGAAGTATTCTCTAGGAGTTTGACCTTTTAATAATCAGGCGACTCCAAAATAACTCGAGAAAAAGGATCGTTCGATCGAATGAAAAAATTCATCAACGGTGAGAATCAAGTGTGCTTTATTCTTATTTTAACTGGGAAAGAAAGCTATTTAAAGTCTAAAGTTTAGAAAAATATACATGTTCCAACATAGACTCCATCTAGGGATCGTGTCTCCCTACGAGACACAGAAGAATAGTAGACCAAGTGCCTTTATTGGGTAAATGGAGTCATTATTGGAATTTTGTGAAACACATTTGGAAAAGGATCATACTGAGAAAAGGATTTCAACCAAAACTTAGAAAACTTTAAAACACATCGCACCATGACCTTCAGTTAGGCTATTTTAAATTCCTCTTTCTTAAAACTGTATTTGGATTTGCTTAATATAATCAGAGTAACTTTAGCCGAAATATCAAGATTTGGTTGATTTCGTTCGCATCAAGGTTAAGTATATGTGTCATGTTTTATGGGGATTCCTTGTTGGTTCAGAGTGTAAATCTCACTGAAAAAGATTTATATGTCAGAGTATATCATGTAGATACATATGAAAGCTACATAGATATCATAGATATTGCTTCACTGCCAGTGAGCATGTTCAGTACCCCGATGAAGTTATCAACTTCTCCCATTAAATTTCCTTTCACCACTTTAGTTAGAAATTTTGCATTTAAATGCTGAGATGAGGGCAATCATTTAATGAATTTCCTTTCATCATCTTTTTTTTTTTTTGACGAAATCGGTTATGTTGCATTAATCGGCATTCTGGCAAGCCAGAATCATAAAGTTACATCTCTGAGGAAGGTTGGTGACCTTTAACAGTGCTGCCAACCTTCTTGTGAATGTCTTGGGAAACCAATCCCATCTGCTCCTTGAGCTAATTCGAGAAAATGACAAAGAGTTCATACATGAGTAAATTCTCACAAACTGTGAGCATAGTAGAAGACAGAAGCAAAGCATTAAACCGAGGGGGATGAAATTTTCCCCTTAATATAGGGATCTAGCTTTTTCTGAGAACCTAAAGAAATGTTGGAGGCCGCCTCCTTTTCTCTACGCACTTTGTTGGTCTTGCGCCCTCGGGTAAGGGGTGGAGACAGAATTGAATTGTCTTCAGGATCAGAAGTTCCCCCAGAGCTGCTAGAGGGGACTGTAACAACCAGACCTGCCTGGGCAGAGGGTTTCGGATCTGGAGCCTGAATTTCTCTTGCTGCTACTGAATTTGGGGGAGTGGAACCCGGGAGGCTTTCATCTGCCGGAGGGTCTTCCTTAACTGTTGTTGCTTCTGGATCTAGGGCTTCATCTTCCTCTAGTGCTTCAAAGCTGTTTTTGTTTTCTAGAGTTGCCTCTGCTGAATGAGTGGCCTTCGGGGCCTGGGTTAGTGGATCCTTTCGCCTTGACTGCCTTCGTCGTATGGGCTGAAAATCATCTTCTTTGATTGGTCCCGGCTCCTCGAAGGCTTTGGGACATCTTTTTGCGAAATGACCGTAAGCATGGCACCGGAGGCACTTAAAGGGAATCTGCTCGTAGTCCAGCTCTTGGATATAGCTCCATTCCCCCAGGGATAGCTTAATGGCTTCTGAAAGACCTTCCTCGAGGTTAACCTCAACACAAATGCGAGCGCAGGTAAACTGGTCCCCTTTCGGCTCCGCACTGTCCAGGAAACGCCCAAGCTTATTTCCAATGTCCTCCAAAGAATTTTTCCCCTAGATATGCAAGGGAAGGTGAGGCAGCCTAACCCAAACAGGGGCTGTGGTGATCTTGGCTCCGGGGTTGAAGTCAAGAGTCCAGGGGGCTAAGAAAATTCCTCTCGACCCCATGAAATAGGGTCCAGATTTGAAAACTAGATCACAACCCTCTTTCATCGTGAAACTGAAGACAAAAAAACCCCTGCCTACTGCGAGCAGAGTGACTGCTCCCTGTATCAACAACTTCCAACGGTCTTCCATCCATGCCTCCACCGTTTTGGGGCTAGGCCATAACCCTGTAAACTTCTCGATGAGGGCCTTTTCGGCTAAAAGGAGGGTAAGCTTGCAAGGTCCCTCTAGAGATAGCTCCAGAGAAGGGATCTCTTCCAACTTCTTAACAAACTTAGACGAGAGAGAAGGCTTGGATTTGGTTCCTGCCAGGCGGATTAACGCTTTGAATGCTTCCAATGGATCTTTTTCCCTCTCGGCAATCGGATCTGGGGCCATCGTAACAAGTCGTCGACCTCCAGCAAATAAGAAGATGGGGGCCAATACTGCTACTCCAAAAATGCATGCAAAAATTCTCATGCAAGACGCTGAAACACCATCCGCGGCCCTTGATGCGTGGATGAGCAGCTACTCCAAAACCGCATGCAAAAACGCTCAGGCAAGACACACCATCCGCGACCCTTGATGCGTGGATGAGCAGCTGCTACAGGCGTAGAACCACGCACCTGCAAACGAAAACCAGGCGGCTAGGGTTTAGGCCCTAGCCATATTGACCACCTGTCTCATGCCGTCTCGCTCCATTTCGTCTCCTCACTATTTTCATCATCTTTTTTTGGACAAAATGGGAGCAATTGATTTTTTGAATTTATTTTCACCATTTGCCTTAAACTAGATGGGGGCAATCATTTTATGAATTTCCTTTCACCATTCGTCTTATATTTTAATACATGAAGTGGGGCCAATCAATATGTATGCAACATACAAGGGATGATATTTGTTTAAGATATTCAAAGGAAAGGTCTGTCATAATTTTTTAGTATAATCTGAAACTAATTTTCTCTCGACGTTCAATACATCCTCACCTATTGAGGAGGTTTTATAGGGAAATTTAAATTGAGGGATCAACCTTGAGCAAACTAATCAATTTAAAACTAGATAAGATAGCTAAAGTTATTAGGATTAGCTTAGACATACTTTCTTTCAGCTAAGTTGAAAGGAATGTATAAATTTCCGCCTAACATTATTTTGAAGACATGTTTCTGATTTTTCAGAGTTAAGGTGAAATCTTCTCTCTCTATGAAGACTAGGGAGAGGTATTGAGAATCACAAGAAAATAAAACTTAAGGATGGGAAGAATAAAACAGAAATAGTATTCAAAAGATCGATTATGACAAAGGTCAATCCCACACAATCTTGTTCATTGATTCTCCTATTTTCTTTAAGGTCTTTTTATTCTTAGTCTCTTTTTTATAAATATTATTTCATTTTTTATTTTAATTTTAATTTAATCAAAACTCAGAGAAGACTTTCAGGATTAGGCTGTAATTCTTATATTTCTCTAGTTGTTGGTCAAGTGAAAATATTTATACGAATGAGACTTCTTTCATATTTAGTGAGATCCCCTTAAAAATTTAGCTTGGTTCAGTAGGGTAGAAGCTCATACCTCAGATTTTCTTTATATTTTCAACCAAGAAAACCATGTATTTATCACTTGTTTTGAGAGAAAACCAATGTTCTGAAAAGTGGATGTTAGCAAGCATTCTGCATAAAAATAAACATGAGAAATGTCAAAAACTTTTGAAGAAAAAGAAACGATAGGTGTTAATTTTTTATTTTTTTTTCTTTTATGAAATTAACAAACCTGGCCGTATTTACAGTGAAAGTAGAAACTCACCAAAGAAAGGAAAAATTGTAAACCAAAACATGAAAATCAAACCGGTATGTATAATGGGTATTTGGAATGTGTTTACTGCATGAAATGCTTTAGGTAACGCATGTTGATAGGGGCGTTAAGGATTTTCCCATCAAGGTTTTCTAATAAGAATGAATTCTTTCCCTCAGAAGCTACGATCCTGAAAGGTCCACACCATATGTGATCAAAATTTCCATTCTTTCCTGAGTCTTCTTTCCTAGCGTCCCACTTTAAAACTAAGCCATCAGGAACAAATTCCATATCTTTATCTTTTTTATCAAATAGATCTTTCATGTTGTCTTGATATTTCTAAAGTTTCTCATCCACTTCAGCCTTGTTTTGTTGCACTTCAATTAACTGATTTATTCTTCTAGTAACATCGTTAGGTTCTTCCTTCAAGCCTTACCAGAGCTTCATCACAGGTAGAGTGAGATTTATGGGGAGGACTACGTTGGTACCATCCATCATTTATAAAGGAGACATTCTGATTGATTTCTTAGTGCCTATTCGGTTTTCCCACAAAGCGTATTTCAAATGAACATGCCAGGCTTTCTTATTTTCAGTCAGCACCTTTTTAATTATAGTGATCAAGATCATATTTGATAACTCAGCTAATCTATTTCCTTGGGGATAGTAGGATGTGAAATGTCCTAGTACAATATTGTACTTTTAAAAAAAAATTACCATCACCATGGATTTGAAGGCTTGGGAATTATCAGTAACTATTTTCCGAGAACAGTCGAATCTAGATAAAAAAAAATCTTCTGAGAAATTGATCACCACTGAGTCCATAGCATTTCGTGTTGGAATGGATTCTACCCATTTAGAGAAATAATCTGTGGTGGTTAGAATCCATTTATGTTGTGCACTTAAATGCGTATGGATTTCTCTGATAAAATCTAGACCCCATTGTTGAAGTGGAGCTTCTGTCTTGACTAGCATGAAGGGTAGTGCAGAAATATTTTTTTTACCTGAGAATAACTTACAATAATTACAGGCTCTGACTTTAGTATTCACGTCTGTAAATAACTTCAGCCAATAGTATCCATCTCTCAGGATTTTATAGGTCATTTCCCTCCAGGTGTGGTGTCCTCTGCACACCCCTTCATGAAACTCGTTTATAATGTTCTCTATTTATGATTCTATCAAGAAACTCAGTAAAACGCCTAGGGGGTCCTTCCAATACAATTGATTGTCGATAATACTGTACTTTACATTATGCAGCTTCAATGTTCTCACCTTGGAAGGAGTCATATCACTAGGATACTGAAGAGTCAAGAGGTATGAAACTATGTCACCATACCAAGTTGAGGAAGAAAATATTTCTTGGATAAGAGTTGCAGGTATCTGTATGTCAAATTCTTCTATGTTTGGGAGTTCCCCATAAGCTTGCAGATGATTTATTCCGAGTGCTTTGAAATTTGATTCGGCTAATAGCTTAGCCAGCCTTTTCCTTTGACTAGTTTAGTCGGTTTGACCTCAATATCAAACTCCTGAATCTTGGATATCCATTGGCCCCTCCTTCTGTCACTATCTAGTTGAACCAATATATCTTTAATAGAGCTGGTTGGTACGTAGGTAATTATTTTGGAATGCGGCATGTAAGTCCTGAAATATTTAAGGGCTTTCACCATTGTGTATGCCTGTTTTTCCATTATATCGTATCTCAACTTTGTGTCTCTGAGAATTTTACTAAAGAATTCTATCGGTTGTTTGAACCCCTCATCGTTCTTCTGTAAGAGCACGACTGCAATTGTATGTTTGGATGCGAATGAAAAGATAAAGAACTCATTCAGGTAGTCTGGGTTGGCCAGCACTAGTGCTTCTCCTATCATTTTATTGATGCGTTCGAAGAATGCCTTAGCTTTGGTTTTCCATTTTACCTCGCTGTCCCTTTTGAGCATATCTATAATCAGTTTAACAATTTCAGTGAAGTTTGGAATGAATCTTCTTAAAAACTTTATTTTTTCTAAAAAAGCCTGGATTTTCTTTCTGTTCCTAGGAATATTTATTGTATCTATAGCTTCAACACTTTTCAAGTCAATTTTAATTCCTTCTCTAGATACTATATGGCCCAAGAGTTTACCTTCCTACATTGCAAAATGAGATTTCCTGGGATTTAGAGACAACCCGAATTTATGGCATTTCTTGAACGTTTGTTTGAGGTGTACCAAGTGCTCTACATCTGAATTAGAAAAAATGGTTAAATCATCAAGATAAATAACAAAAAACTTATCTCTCTCACCGAAAAAGGCTATGTCCATTTCTCGTTGAAAAGTGGCCCATGTGGTCATCAGACCGAAAGTACCCCATGGAGTGGTAAACGCAGTTTTTTTCTTTATCGTCCTCGTGGACTGCAATTTGATTGTAACCTGAAAATCCATCAATCATGGACATACCGTTAGCCCCTACCACGTTGTCCAAAAAATGATCCATTTTAGGGAGCAAATAATTGTTTTTAAGCGATGTTCTGTTTAGATTCCTGAAATCCACGCAGAGTCTGATTTCACCGTTCTTCTTCCTGACTGGGCCTAAATTTTCTACCCACTTGGAATATCTGAGTGGAACAATAATATTTGCATCAAGGAGTTTTTTTACCTCCCTTTCTATTACAGGTAGGACTATAGTATTTATCTATCTGAGTTTCTTCCTGAAAGTTTTTATGCCCTGTTTCAAAGGGATTTTATGTTCTATAATAGTGGTATCATAAGTTTTCAAATCGTCGTAAGACTAGGCAAAGACATATTTGTATTGTTTGAGTAAATTGACATATTTAATTTTCATTTCGGGTGGAAGGTATTTAGATATTTTGACCAGTTTATGAGCTTCCTTAGTGCCTATAACACAATCTTCCACCTCTTCGGGCTGAGGTTGCAAGGTAGACTTTAGGGGTATGTCATCCTGATCAAATAATATTTATAAAGGAATTATAACCTTGGGAATCTGATTGTTTTAGCACCAACATGCGATGGTTAGCAATCTTATCCTAGAAATTCTTAGGATCTTCATCTTCCTGCATGATCCAAGTAGGGTCATTCTGATTTTCCCAGTCAATGTGCGTTTCAGAAAATTCATCCACCATTTCTAGAAACTGCTTGATTTGCTCATTGCCTTCAAAGACCTACCAATGTTGAACATTATTTGGTATTGAATTCCTATGCCTCATTTCTATGTGATACTTTAGCTTCAGGACGGTAAGAGGCATGAAAGTAGTCGTTGCCTTTACTAGAGAGTCATCTTGTTGATTTTCTCTCCTGGGAATATGATGAATATTAAACGATGAGAAAAAGTTTTTGATCAAATACCAAGCGTAGTTCTTGTACGACCTTAGCCTTGGATGTTTGGCTTGATACTGTTGCCTTATCTATTTTACAAGTAATTATGCATCATCATAAATTATTAGATTTTCAATTTTCAATTTCCTGGCAGCCTCTAACCCCAAGACAAGAGATTCATATTCACATATATTATTAGTATAGTCACTGTCCCTTTTCAATATATATGAGAAAGGGATAATCAATGCATCTCTAGGTGCCACAAACAACACACCAGCTCCTGCTCCTTCCCAAGATGAAGAACCATCAAAAACAATTTCCAAAGTCCTACATTATTTACATTTTTGTTTGTTTTTTCTATTTTTTTTTATTTTTTTTCTTATATACAACTTTCTTCTGTACATTCATCGAAGTAGTCATCAATTGATAATACACGATTTCCTAGATATTGGTTGGTGACATATACCAGATAATTATTTGGGTTTTATGGGTCAGTTACAGTATACGCCAACCTAGTTTCTCTGTATAGACAGGTGAACTGTCCACCAAAAATCGGTATTGTAGCATACCTCATGTCCAATTGAAGTGATCCTTCAAGTTTGGCACCCTGAGACCTGGATAACAACATGCCATACTTTGCAGGAACATCAGTAACGACTACATCCATGAGAACTCTCTTCACAGGTATCTGTGCAAGATTAACCATGAAATCTTTAATCATACCAAGGCACTTAACGTTTCTTGAATCAAAAGAATATAGATCTCGGTATGGTCTAGTAACCTCAAGACCCAGTATTTCTATCAAAACTTTGGGAATCAAGTTTTGGGAGGCTCCGGAATCCAACATACAGTTATGGAGTAGGTGATCATGCAGAGTCAGCGTAATATAAAAAGGAGCGACGGGATCTTTAGCATTTTCTATATGAGAACCAAACATTATAGTGGGTTTATCATCTTCTAAATTAATAGTATCTGCATGACTTTTAGCATCTGAGAAATTTATCATCTTGGCAATTTGTTTTCTATACATCGGATTTTTCGTCGGCTCAACCAGAGGTATAGGAATTTTAATCTTATTAATTTCATTTTCCAGATTGAAACTTCCAATTATCTTTTCGGCCTCTCTGGTTGGGATCTTTGTTTCTCTCTTTTTATTCCTATTAGTCTGCATTGATTTTGTTTCAGCTGTATTTTTCTTGGCAGTTTGCATTTCAGTTGTTTTTGTTTTGGCATCTTGCGTTTCAACTATTTTTTTTTGGCAGCTTGCATTTCGGCTATTTTTGTTTTGGCATCTTGCATTTCGGCTATTTTTGTTTGGCAACTTACGTTCTAGTGGATGTTTGAATTGGGCTATTCATTTTAGGTCTCGACAAGATATTCTTCAATGGAGAAGTTGTGGAAATTTTATCTCCAGGCCTTAAGTGGTATTTTTGTTGAAGCTTGACCATTATAGAGTCGACAATTCCTTGATAATCAGACCCTCCCACATTATTTATACTTTCTTCATTTCTAGAAAATGGTTCTTGATCTAAATACCTTTCATAATCTTGTCTAGTTAGGTGAGGTTCTTGGTCATTATCACTGAGGTTGTCTATATCTTCATCTAACCCCTCATAGTCTTGTGTATCATCAGTTTGCATGAAGTTTTCTATTTAAAAAGGGCTTTGATTTTCTGATCCTCATTTTTTATTGGTCTCTGTAGGATCTCGGGGTTGGGATTCCTTATGAAATATCTCTTAGAAAACAAATTAGGTTTAGCTTGGTCAAGTTCCATCCTGGAAATCTTGTTTGATAACTCTTTTATTATCTTATCCATGTGGTCCATTTTATCCTCCGCGGACCTCCCAGATCCATAAGGTCCATCTTGTTCTCTGAAGTGTTTTGTTTCTTTGGCTCTTGTTTCAACCTTTTCTTTTAGTTTACCCAATGCCATCATGTTCGACTCAATTTTGATGGTGTCATCCTGCATTCTTGTGAGTTCAACAGATCTCCTTTCTCTCAAAAGTAGGGTAAAGTTGGGCTCGAAAGATCCTACGAAAGTTACTTTACCTGTGGGCTGGGAGGGTTTAATTTCGGCTGGAATTTTATGATAGAGTTTATTAAACCTTTGGATGAATTCTAATACTGACTCGGAACTCTTTTACCTCAGGTCCCCAAATTTTTTCAGATAATACAAATGGTCTTTTCTCTCTCCCCACTACCTTAAAAAGGCAGTTTCTAGCACATCATAAGATGCTATAGAACCTATTGGGAGCCCTTGAAACCAGATTTTGACTTGTCCTTCACAATTTTGCACCAAAATTCTCAAGTAAACATCCTCATGCTCAATGCATAGGATATTGTTGAATTGGTCAAAAAAAATTATGTGCTCTATGGCAGTTAAGTCTCCTTCTCTCGTGAATTTCGGTAAGTTCTGCATATAATTTTCTAGTAAGTCATGAAGGATGGGGGGGAGGACTAAAGGATCATATATGGCTGCTACTTTGGAAAAAATCATAGGGGGTGGAGGTGGTGGTCCTTGACCACCTCCTCCTCCGATACCTCCAGCTCCACCTCCGGCGTCACCTCCTCTAATAGCATCCATTTGATGTAGAGGTGATGAACTTCGGGAATTAAAGAGAGGGTTTTCGTAAACTTGAAGTGGCCCTTCGGCTACCTCAGGATGACGAGAATGGGGTTCTGGAAACATACCAGTAGGAGACTGAAAATCTGAAAGGGGGGAAAATGGAAATGAGGATTGGGTTCTTCGGACTTACAAGATATATAAATAGGAGAACCAACAGGAGTTGAATCAGGATATGAGATATACTCCTCATAGTTTCATGGAATCGAAACCCATACTTCGGGGACCCATGAAATATCAATAAAAGAGGGTATCTAAAATGACCCTTTACCTTTACTAATAAAGGGGGAATTCGAATCGGTCTCGACTTTTATCTCAGATAAAACCAGTTCGGGGTTTACGACTTCGGCTTCAAGTTTATCAGTTGATGTATCTCCAAGGTGGATTTGCAGGTAACCTTCTTGTGAGATTGACTGTTTGAGTGGAACCTTAGCATTGGTTTGCACATTTTTGGGTTGGTAAACCTTACTTGTGGATGCAACAGTCTTCTTGAGGTATCCCCTTTGTTTTAATAGTTTTTCAGGGTCGGCTATAGGCGTAGTCTATTGATCATCTGGGTTCTTCCTAGTATTCTTTCTACCAAATGATATTTTATTTGTAGTGGAGTCACCAAGTGAAAGATAAAATCCTTAATTTAATATTCAATCATTGTTCACTATCAAAGACAAAATATTTCCTTGTTGTTTCTCCCAAGGAAAAATAACTTCGTTTCTCCATCCCCGGAAATGGCGCCAAAATAGATGTTGTTCCTAAGATTACAATTAAGGCTCAAAAGGGTAATGTCAAGGCATAATAAATATAAAAGAGGGTTTTGACAGGTTTGTTTTCTTCCGTTAATTATATAAGAATTAATCTTCAAATGGAACTAATGACAGAACATGATAGAGGTCGTAATTCGTCGTCTGAGTCGATTATAAAATCAAGTGATATGAGGGAAACTTACAAAACTGTTAAACAAAATGAGGCATCAATGAAAAATGAATCTTACCTTGTTCAGAGTAGAAGAAAATAGATAATGCACCCCTTGAAAGGATATAATATATAGTAATCCAAGTAGCTCACAAGTCTTGTATTTACTGATAGCAAATATAAAGGAAAAATTGTTTCCTTATCAAACAACCGATTCAATGTGATTGCAGTAGCAGTAGTACTAAATTGCAAACACTCACTTATCAAGGAATAAAATAAAGAAAATTAGAGATATGGAATACAAGAGAAGAACATAACTCAAACTGCACAAAAATTGGAATCCCTGGCTGCACTTGTATTAATTCTCACAAAAGGATATTTTCTCAGTTACATTCGACAAGAAGCAACCCGTGTTAAGTCTTAAAACTATGCATTTATACAAAATGGACTCAACCCTAGGCGGCTAAAATTCTCATAATTCAAAAACAATAAATATTACAATATGTGAAATTTAAATTGTTTCACTGGCATCTTCTCTGTCTCTTCGTCTGCTGGCAGAGACATTTTTTCTTCTTGTACTCCAGCTTGGAAATAGCTGGTCTCTAATCATGACATGTGTAAGAGGAATATACACTTTGTATCATTTGTTCCCAGACGTGTTGGCTTTTCCTTTCTCAACGCACTGAACGCATCCGCCCACGAACTGCACCACCATCATGTAAGGCTCTGCTGTATCATTTGCCTCAAAAGTATATAACTTCTTTTCTATGTGAGGCATCCTATATTCCATCCTCATGGATTCTAGACATACAGACTGTAGCCATAGATTAGAATTCACTATCCAATTATTTATCTGAGTAAGTTCAACCTGTTCCAATTGCATAATTTCGGCCTGGGCTTCTTCCACACTTGTCTTGAAATCAAGTTGATATTTTTCTATATCAATCAGCCCTAGGGATTTAGAGATATTATCTCTTTTGATGTCCAATGATTCTTTGTTAAGTGCATAAAATTCTTCTTCACAAGATTTTTTCACTTCCCTGACTAATATTTTACTTTCAATTATATTAGCCTCTCAAGTTTTAAGTATTACATCTCCTCGAGTTTGTTCTGAAAGGGACAATCTGGTGACCCTGGTTATTTCATCCCTTGCTGCTTATAAGACGGTCTTTTGGAAAGCAACTCTAACTATAGTGGCCTCCCTCTCTTTTATGAAAATATTAATTAAATATTGTTCTACCAACCAATAATAGTTTTGAACACCTTCGACTTTAGTCAAAAGGTTTTGTTGGGATGATCCTAGCTTCTCGTGTACTTCTAATCCTTGGGCTTGAAAAGTTGATATATCCACTGTTGCATTCTCGATCGAGATTAGTTTAGCTTGCATCTTTTTGACCAACTCCCCTTGTTGAATGGACAGTTCTCTTCTTGCATGTGCATTTTTATGCATCTCATCAAGGTTGATCTTAAGTTGTTGAATCTCTTGCCTATCATAGGCTCTAATCTGCTCAAAACCTTAATTCATATCACTTATGACACTCTGTTCCACGGTATTTACTTGGTTTTGCAACTCACTTACCAGCAGATTTTTTTGCTTCAACTACTCTTTTAGATTCCACACTAAATATTGGTTTGTTGTGGTAAAATATCCCAATGAACCTACTACGTCTATAGCAAATTCTGCCTCTTCTAAGGCTTATCCATCATATAGTAATATATGCCTTTTGACAATCACACCCTACTTTTGGTGTAATTATCTTTTTACCACAACTCTCCTCTTCTTGTTGAAGAAGATGTCGGAAGGGGGCATCTCTTCCACCGAAATAGGCATAATATATTCTATGAATACCACTTTGGCACTCAGGCTTCCTCTACTAGACTGTAAAGGTGTGACAGATTGGATAGGGTTTCCTATCTTGGTGAATGGTTGTTGTCCGACTGTTTTAGTAACTGATTTTTCTAGTGTGGACAGTGATTTTTCTTGTCCCTTTTTTATCAATGCCTCAGCCTGAGATTTAGTCTGGTCATATGGTGGATTTACCAATGCGGTGTCCTTCTTCTGAGTCAAAACCTCAGTTTTCTCTAAATTTTCTTGAGCATCCTGTCCACTAGAGCTCCATGTTTCTATACTCTGGGTCTCAACTTTCTATGTAGTTGGATGTTGGCATGTTTTACAGGCAGCTTATGCTTTTCATTGATGACAAGTATAGTAGAAATGATGGCTTGAGTACAGGTACAATGTGCTAGGTGGGCACCAGAAGTATTTTAGGGAGACACAGCAGATCAAGCTCATGAAGACTAGAAGAGATAGTGCAAAGGTGCACACAGATTGCAAGAGTGTGCTTGTTCATTTGATGGAAAACAGGTGGGCAAGGAAGATCAGCAACGATGATGGAATGGAAAGATCAGAAGCCTAAACTCCATTTTGGAGTTTCAGATACCAGGAGTTGGAGGAGTCAAGAGTCGAGACTCTTCATCACAATAATCTCGAAGTTGTGAAATGCAAAACGCCGAAATATTGAAACAGGCACATCAACAAAGACTCCATTTCAGAGTACCGGGAGTTGGAGGTGTCAAGGAAACTCACGACAAGAATGATGAAATGCCAAAATGCGAAACGTCAAAATATTGGACCATTGATCTGACTCCATTTCAGAGTTCTGGATACCGGGAGTTGGAAGTGTTGAAACACTTCATCACAGGAATACCGAAATGTCGAAATGCTAAAATGAGAAAAACACCTTTTGGTGCAGGTTTCAGATACCGAGAGTTGGAAGTGTCGAAACACTTCACCACAGGAATGTCAAAATGCCAGAATGTCAAAATGCGAAAAATACCTTTTGGTGTAGGTTTCCGATACCAGGAGTTGGAAGTGTCGAAACACTTCACCACAGGAATGTAAAAATGTCGGAATGTCGAAATGCGAAAAACACCTTTTGGTGCAAGTTTCGGATACCGGGAGTTGGAAGTGTCGAAAAACTTCACCATAGGAATGCCAAAATGTAGGAATGTCGAAATGCAAAATCACTAAAGCACTTTATGGATAAACGCTTGGTCACAACTATGGGCATGTGAAGGAAGGAGCTTGCAAGTTGCAAGGCTCCATTTCGTGATCAAGAGTTGGAAGATTCAGAGTGACTCGCAACAAATTCGTGAAACGCGAAATTGCGAAATGCAGTTTTGAATAAGGATGTGGTCACAGCCAGTGGTCACATCTGCGAAAGATAGAGGAAGGAGCTAGTGCAACCAATCTCCATTTCAGAGATCGTGACTTGGAGAGTCGAGATGCTTCACAACAGGAATTCTCTACATGCGAAATGTCGAAACGCCGAAATGCGAAAACACCTTTTGGTGTAGGCTGTGGTCACCGCCTGAGGCCACATGTGAAAGTAAAGGTGAAAGGTGCCAAAGGCACAAGGATCAATAGGTTCATAGTGTAACTGCTAGAAACGACTGATGGTTTCTGTTAGAGGACTCAAAGAGACTTCAGAGTGATCGCCAGAGAAGATGAAGAGTCTCAAGGAATCTGCCAGTGGAATGAAGACTGTTGATAGAGGCGAATGACAGATGGAAGAGTGTTGAATCCTGTAACTACAACAGAGAGGATGAGATCGACTATGATAGAGAAGACGAAGAGTCTCGACTGCTAGACAGGCTAAGGAATCTCAGCATAACACCTAGTGATGATGAACGCATGGGTATAACCGCCAGAAAAGCTGAGGAATTGCTATGATGATCAGGAAGAGGACTCGACATGAGGAGAACATGCAGAACAGAGAGAGTGTGTTGATGCTCAAGGAGTGAAGCGGTGGCAATGTGGAGTGGCAGTGAACAACCCGATGAGCATAACCATGGCACGATGGAGAGCATGGAGAATCATTGTGCATATAGCATGCACAAGGTGCAAAGAGACTATAAGAATGCAAAACAAAGAAGAGATGGGCATTGTTGTTG
>JASDQU010711941.1:26377-53327 GCA_032191745.1 Picea mariana
GCCATCAGTGTGTCCAAGAATCCTGTATTCCACTCCAAGACCAAGCATATTCCCATAAAATACCATTTTCTAAGAGAGCAGGTCACCAATCAGATTATTCAGGTCCATTACATTCCAACCACTGAACAAATTGCAGATATCTTTACTAAACCCCTAGCCAAGACACCATTTGAATATCTCTGACAGAAGTTGGGTGTCATCCTGTCTCACACCTAAGAGAGTCCATCCTGTTAGGGGGAGTTTGTATTGATTGAATATCTAATACCTCTGAAAAATACTGCAACAGCTCAGGGGGAGCATGTTTTCTTTGATATTGATGTCAAAGGGGGAGAAAAGAACAGGTTTGGGTGCCTTTGTTGCCATCAATGCCAAAGGGGGAGATTGTTGTCATGTTTTACAGGAAGCTTATGCTTGTCATTGATGGCAAGTACAATAGCGATGATGGCTTGAGTATAGGTACAATGTGCTAGGTGGGCACCAAAAGTATTTTGGGGAGATGCAGCAGAGCAAGCTCGTGAAGACCAAAAGAGATAGTGCAGAGGTGCACGTAGAGTGAAAGAGTGTGCTTGTTCATTTGATAGCAAACAAGCAGGCAAGGAAGATTAGCAGTGATGATGGCATGGAAAGATCAGAAGCGTAAACTCCATTTCGAAGTTTTGAATACCGCGAGTTGGAGGAGTCAAGAGTCGAGACTCTTCACCACAGGAGTCCCAAAGTTGAGAAATGAGAAACGCCGAAATACTGAAACAGGCACATCAACAAAGACTCCATTTCAGAGTACTCGGAGTTGGAGGTGTCAAGGAAGCTCATGACAAGAATGCCGAAATGCCAAAATGAAAAATGCCGAAATACCGGACCGTTGATCTGACTCCATTTCAGAGTTCTGGATACCGGGAGTTGGAAGTGTCAAAACACTTCACCATAGGAATATCGAAATGTCGGAATGTTGAAATGTAAAAAACACCTTTTGGTGCAGGTTTTGGATACCAGGAGTTGGAAGTGTTGAAACACTTCACCACGGGAATGCCGAAATGTGGGAATGCCGAAATGAAAAACAACACCTTTTGGTGTAGGTTTCCAATACCGAGAGTTGGAAGTGTCGAAACACTTCACCACAGGAATGCTGAAATGCAAAAAACACCTTTTGGTGCAAGTTTCGGATACCGGTAGTTGGAAGTGTTGAAACACTTCACCACAGGAATGCTGAAATGCGAAATCACCAAAGCACTTTATGGATAATCGCTTGGTCACAACTGTGGGCATGTGAAGGAAGGAGCTTGCAAGTTGCAAGGCTCCATTTCATGATCGGGAGTTGGAAGAGTCAGAGTGACTCGCAACAAATTTGCGAAACACAAAATTGCGAAATGCAGTTTCGAATAAGGATGTGGTCATAGCTAGTGGCCACATCTGCAAAAGATGGAGGAAGGAGCTAGTGCAACCAAGCTCCATTTCAGAGATCATGACTTGGAGAGTCGATATGCCTCGTAATAGGAATTCATGACATGCGAAATGTCGAAATGTTGAAATGTGAAAACACCTTTTGGTGTAGGTTGTGGTCACCGCCTGAGGTCACATGTGAAAGGAAAGGTGAAAGGTGCCAAAGGCACAAGGCTCAATAGGTTCACAGTGTAACTTCTAGAAACGAATGATAGTTTCTGTCAGAGGACTCGAAGAGACTTCAGGGTGATTGCCAGAGAAGATGAAGAGTCTCAAGGCATCTACCATTGGAATGAAGACTGTTGATAGAGGCGATTGACAGATGGAAGAGCGTTGAAGCCTGTAACTGCAATGAATAGGATGACCTTGACTATGATAGAGAAGACGAAAAGTCTTGACTATTAGACAGGCTAAGGAATCTTATCATAACACCCAATGATGATGAACGCATGGGTATAACTTCCATAAAAGATGAGGAATTGCTATGATGATCAGGAAGAGGACTTGACACGAGGAGAACATGCAAAATAGAGAGAGTGTGTTGATGCTTGAGGAGTGAAGCGGTGGCAATGTGGAGTGGTAGTGAACAAATCGATGATCAGAACCATGGCACGGTGGAGAGCATGGAGAAGCATTGCGCATATAGCATGCACAAGGTGCACAGAGACTATAAGAATGTAGAACAAAGAAGAGATGGGCGTTGCTTTTGAGAGTGATTCAGGTGTGTAGAAGGAGGCAGTGTGCAACAGCTAAAATACATAGAAGAGGAATGGTTCATTGAATGGACATGGCACACAGAGAATAAAAGGCAGAAGAACAAAAAGCCCAAGGCATGTGTGCAGGAAGACAGTGAGGCAGACAGAGAAGGGCAGTGTAGCAGAACAGTGATGAGACTGGTAAGTCATTAATGAACATTATATCACTGTAATAAGTTTCAGTAGCAAAGATTGATAAACCAGGGTGGTAAGGAGGTTCTAGGGAGGACTATTGTCCTCAGAGGTTCAAGTGGGTTCTTGAACACAGGGATTTGTAGCTTCCAACTGGTTGCAGCCAAAGAAACTAGGGTGGTAGGGTGGTGCAAGAGAGAACTGTTGTTCTCTGTTATACAGGTTGGTGCCTGTGTGACTGGAAGTTGGGGCTTCCATCCAGTTGGTGTTGGAACACTTAGGGAATTGTTGCTTCCTTCTAGTAGGTGCTAGAGAAACTAGGGAGTTGGTGATTCCTTCTAGTGGGTGATAGAGAAACCAGGGAGTTGGTGCTTCCTTCTAGTGGGTGCTAGAGAAACCAGGGAGTCGATGCTTCCTTCTAGTTGGTGCTAGAGAAAATAGAGATTTGGTGCTCTCAGCGATTTGCATCTTGAAAAATAGAGGTTGTAGCCTCACAATGAGTTGGAGCTCATATGTATGATAATGTACTTAATGTAAAGATTACTTATCATACCAGGATTCAGAGGTTTTTACCCTTTATGGGTTTCCTCAGGAAATATCTATCTCTGTATATTTCATATGTGTGACTGATGTCAAATGTTCTATTGCTTACCTCCATGCATTATTGTGATTGTCATTAAGTGCTCTGTAAAGAGTTTAAAATAAGCATAATTGTTTAAGCATGGTAACAACTGATTCACCCCCCCTCTCAGTTGTCCAACACTGGAGGTGTTAGGGTTTCTCCATGCAAGACTTTAGGAAGGTTATTTCTTCGGTTCCTTTGAAAATTATAAAACTCTGTTAATTTGTCTAGAGAGAGAGTTTGGACTCGGCTCAAGACTTCCTGATAGGATTTGGCTCCTCAGAATATCTCATCCTGTGGAGAATATTCATGCTCGTATCTTTTAAAATTATAAAGGCCCTGTTATTTCCTAGGATTCTATGAGGATCGTGTTTCTTGAATTCAATATTTACTAGTTTGATTTCTTCCAGGGCCATGACCTCTACTTTTGAGTGACCAAAATATATCAGTGTGAACATACCAATCTTCAAAGGAAAAGTGGGCCATACATTTTTCTTCACTTACTTTAGTTCCTTACTAATTCCACCAAGCATAGTTTGATGTGCTACTTCATGGCACACCAATCGTTCTAGTAGAAACTTCGGCAAGGCATGTGGAGGAACCGAACAACCAAAAACCCTGATATAAGAGAAATGTTCTTCGTTGTACCAATCCTCTATATTCCCCAGGTTGGTCAGTATTTTGTCAAAAATCCTAGGAGGTGGGCATCCATATATAGAACTATACATCGACACCAACACATAGTTGTAGATTTCGTAGAAGAAATCTTTCACTTTATCCTCCCATAGCTTCGAATGATAAAAATGTATCGGCTTAGCATTGGTTGGAGTCTAGCTCCAACCCATCAAAGTAAATGGTGTCATAAAACAAATGGCATCCATGATGTATGCCAACATGTAAAATGAGGTAGGTTTCCCCTTGGCTTTCGGTGACTGATACTCTTTAATCTCCCTAACCAAATTGTCGTATAATATTTTGGCCCAATTGAAGGAAAACCCCTCAACTACTGTATGCATGATTGGCACCCATGGTAATAAGAAATGAGCAGTGTTTTCCTTCCCATAGAGTCTACACATCATCATGGCTACACACATCATGTGAGTCTCTAATGAGGAAATAGCATATACGCCATGGGAGTCGGCTCTAAACTTCTCGGGATGTGAGCAAAAATCCTTAATTAGGTCAGGCAGGTTCCTTCCATATTGCATGCATTCTTTCTTGTCGAAGTCCATTAAGAAATTGGCATTGTAAATAAAATTGGACACCGGAGATAATTTGTACATCACCTGGAAATGCTCTGGTCGGAAATACCCAACTGCGACTTTTTTTGAATTGCATATGGTCCTAGTCGGGATATAAATTTTTTCCAGTGCCCAACTGATCATATCATTATAAGGTGAGAGCCTAGGCTGAGCTGCTATTTTATGCAGCTCCAATTCAGCAGTAGTTTTATATCTTGTAGCCTGGGTCTCAGTATCCTCATCTCCTGAATCATCTGGGTAGTTGATCAATTCATACTGTAGAATATAGAATACCTGCATCCAGGTTTTCATGGTGTATTCTCTTCTGCACGAAGTGTCTGAAATGACGTCTATGTTTGGGTTAGAGATTTCACCATACGCTTTAGCTACTTTCTGTGGAGCCATGGTATCACGAGCTTAACACTTTGTTACCTATTATAGGAAATGCACAAACTTCTTATCTTGAAAACTTGTTGTTTTGTGAAAACGCACAATGAAATTCAAACTTCAATATCTGTTTTCCCTTAATTTCATCGATTTTATAAATACCTCTATTGACGAAGTATTAACTTTCCTTTATGAAAAATATTTAGGCGGTGGTCCAAGATCTTATTTGGAAAAATCGTCGTAGATCGATTATTAATGTCCTTAAATTTTGGTGGTTCACAATTATAATTTTGACAAACAATATTTGAATTTACTCGAGTCACGATTCAACAAAAAATTAATCACGAGATAATCCTTATTAGTGCCTCAATTAATCACACTTATTGTTAAGTATATTTCGAATTTTCAGACCTTGGGATATCCTATAATAGTTCAAGATATGACTTCCGAAATGCGAAATCATGAAGTGATTAATTAATTTTAATCATGTTTAACCCTTTAAATAATCGTGTTTAACCTCAAGTATTTCGGGGTTTCAGACCTCGGGATATTGATAGTAGCTCGAGGTAGGATCCCCGAAACACAAAATCGCGAAGTGATTAATTAATTTCAAATCATTTTTAATCATTAATTAACCTTGCTTAATGCTTAAGAAATTTTGGGAGTTTGGGCTTCATGAATTAGGGATATGACAAATGTCGAAGGCCTGAAATCCGCAATCATGAAACTATCATTTGATTTGCTAATTGGGTTTTAGTTTCTTTTTAGGTATTTATCACTTCAGGTATTTGGTTAATTAACTTCATTTAAAATTTTGACAGGTCACTTTCCGGAAAGATGTGTCAGATATTAGGGGGTATACGTGTGTGGTGACTAGGATCTGTCAAACGCTTTTCCCATATCGGGGTTTTGAAAGAGCGATGTAATATCCGAAAGGATGAGCCATGTTGTAATCATGTTTTGTAAATCATGCTTTGTAGGCTACTGAGCTGAGTATTGATAAGTTGGTAGGCTTATGTGTTTATTAGGCTGGAGAGCCTAAGTGTTAAAGGCCAGGAGCCTGATTTTGTACATGTAATTATTCACATTATTAATAAAAGATAAACATCTCTGCATGTGGACCGATCACAATGAATGAGTGATGGGGAACTAAGTTTCCACAAAGCCTAGGTAAGGGAGAGGGGGATAAAAGGTAAGAAAGAGGGGCTAAGCTTGGGGGCTTAAGCCCTTGAGAATAATAATTTATTATTATTCCAAAGTACTGTGTAAATGTATATGTTTTGTCCTAAGTTCCTGGAGAGGACCGCATGTTGATGGAGCACGTGAATCTTCATGGGCGACATGTGTCGACCCAAGTGCATGCAGTTAAAACCGTATGAATAAGTCGTGTTGGGAGTTCTGTATTTTCTCCATCCATCACCTAAGTCCGGGGGTTGGACCTTCCAATTCACCATCCTCCATCTGAACTCGTGATTGTCCATGATCGACCTCTGTCTGGTGTTGTTTTCAGATCCCTTACCTAGACAGTTCAATCCTGTGTGTAATATGTGCACCCTTACACAATCCCGAAACCATAACCGTGAGTCCATTATGTGTTGCATGATTGAGAAACCTGAATTTTTTTGGGTCGTGTTGTGCTATCTTAGTGGGTTGTTGTGGCAGCGTAGTTCCTAACCATGTGAGTTTGTTTCCATTGACTGTGCGTTGTTGAGCCTTGCTATTGTGTTCTCACCGTGATGGAATTGGTCACAAGAATAGGTTGCCAAACCTATGACCAAATCTCTCCAGGTGAGAGATTGTGTTGAGGAAGTAAGAACTCCTGGAAAGGGTACAGAACTCTGAGACTTCTGATCTGGTATGTTGTTGAAGCCCAAGGCAAGGGAGGTTAGCAGCCGAAGGACTATCTTGGTGACAATGAAGGTGTATACTCCTGGGGTGGGACTGGAATGTGGGGAATGAGAGTCTGTGAGCAGTGGGCATAAGTGACTCTTGGGATAAAATCCTTCCTCTGTAACTAGGTGTCTTCTCGTTGACCTTGCCTAGCCTAGGATTCCCTACCTAGTGGAGCTTAGTCCCGGCTCGGGGGTGACCTACTACTGAGAGTGATGAGCAGTGTGGTCTAAGGCTGGGAGGTTCATGGAATGTCTACATGCAGTTGATGAATTACATATAGTTTCAAAGATAAGTATATGCATGTGTTTAAATTCAGCTTTTAAATGCATGTCTGTGATGCTTGCAATATTATCATGTATTTTGTTGCGATGATGTTTACTGTTGTGCATATGAATTATTATTAATGCCATGGATTATGTATGCTAGCAGTAATTATTTGATTACTATGTGTTAATGTATTGAATTTATTTAAATGCATGTTATATAAGTGTTATTCCACAGTAGCATTACTCCTGATGTGGGTTGACAACCCGAAGGATGTTACAGTATGGTATCAAATCTTTAAAGGGATAAAGTCATAAGTGTTGGTAGCATTTCTCAGCCTTTGGAGGGTAGGGGATGTTACAATTTGGTATCAGAGCCAAGGTTTTCAACGTTGAACCTGGATGGGCTAGATAAGGGGCCATTGGAGCCAAGGTTTCAGGTAGAAATTGTGTCTGGAGGGACTAATTTTGAACCTTAGATTATTTCTAAGTGCCAACGGGTTGCTTGGTCGTGTTACAAAACTGCAGTCGGTGTGGTATTTGGCCACAGAGAGAGAGAGCGCAATGCATGAAGTGTTGGATCCATTGGATCTAGTCGAGAGGAAAGGAGATGCCTCATGACTGTCAGATCTGGAGAAGGTACAGGAGAGTTATCCTAGAAACCTTTCGGGGATTTGAATATTGAGAAAAGAGAGATGTGATAAGGCATGAACTCTCAATGCTCGAAACTTCGAAGTCTCGAAAAGATCTACACCGTAGATCGCAATGAAAGAGCTTGACCATAGGATCAAGCGAAGGAGTAGATTGTGATTTTAGCTATCGATAAAATCAAGATGTGTTGATGCATGAACTCCTAATGCCCGAAACTCTGAAGTCTCGAAACGATCTACACCATAGATCAGAGGAAGAAAAATTGACCGTTGGATCAAGTGGAAAGTAAATCGCAATTTCGCAATTTTGGCTATCGAAAAAAGTGAGATGTGCGGACGCACAAACTCCAAAAAAGAAAAGTGAACATGGTAGGATCCAATGACATTTTCGAAGGTGATGTGGACCCTCCTAAGCATGCCATGTGCCACCGTGGTTGTTGGAAACAACTGTGTGATGTGGGCTCGAAGGGGATAAAGTAAATCAAAATTTCGGATGTCAGAAGATTTGGAGGAAACAAGTGTGGGAACCTCCGAGTTTCGAAGTCCCGAAACCTCGAAGTCCCAAAGTCCTGAAAATTTGATGAAGGAAGGACCATAGTGGGTTCCAACCATTGGATGTCGTGTACACATGGACTGTTGATCCACCCAATCTCACGAGTTCAGTAACCAAAAATCGAGAGATAGTGATCTATCATTTGGTCACAACCCGTGATCACATGGGATGGGGACTAATAAAGGGGGGTCTATCGCCCGAAAGTTACAGAGATGAGGAGAGCTCAAAATATTCATGAAGTCGAAATGTTTTCCTAGAATTGGGTTGGTTTTGAATGTGTGTAATTTGTTAAGGAAATATG
The DNA here is from genome assembly GCA_032191745.1 of Picea mariana. Classification (NCBI taxonomy): domain Eukaryota; kingdom Viridiplantae; phylum Streptophyta; class Pinopsida; order Pinales; family Pinaceae; genus Picea; species Picea mariana. The sequence goes on from JASDQU010711941.1 coordinate 34,612, forward strand.
GCTTGACAAATTCTGGTTGTCTGCACGTTGTGATTGCAAAAGTTGACGAGGGCTAGAACCAGTCAGAGTTGCCGCCGAGTGAAAAGAAATGGAAGATGCGCGAATTGGCTCCATTTTAGAGAACGAAAGAAAAGGAATGGATGTCAACTTGGGAGTCGAAGGATCAAACTCCAATGGGCATGGAAAGGAGATGGATAAGGAAGGGCATATGATGAAAATCATTGAAAGATTGTAGAAAGATGCCCAGGCACGTTGAGATGATAACAGAAGGCTCAAGAAAATTCAATATAAATAGGGTGAGTTCAACTTGAAGTTGTTGCGGAGCCTAGATAGGATCGGAAATAAATTGGAAAAAGAGAGCGACACAAGAAAAACAGAGAGTCGCATGACCCCTGAGAGGAAAATAATATCAAGGAGTGTTAGCGGACATCGTCGTCGCTCCCCAAAGAATTCCAGTAAAGAAACACATGGTATTTCAAGCCCATCTCCTACCAGAAAGAATAGGAGGTCTGGAGTGGATGAACTGAAAGGAGAAATGAATAAGATTAAGCCTCCCACATTTGATGGAGAACACCAGAAGGAAGGAGATGTCGAGACATGGCAGCTAGGCATGAGGAAGTACTTCCAATTGCAAAATTATTCCTCTCATGTCGAAGGAAGAATTGCGATGTATCAACTGAAAGGAAAAGCATCCATGTGGTGGGATCAGATTATGCAAGTGCAACACATTAGAGAGAAAGATATCACTTGGAAGGAATTCAAGAGGTATTTCGAGAAGAAATATTTGACTAAAATATATTATGACATAAATATGAAAGAGTTCTTTGAACTCAAGTTGGGTAGCATGACTATTGATGAATACGAGAGAAGATTTTTGGAATTGTTGAAGTATGTTTCGTTCATCAAATAGGAGACGGTCAAGATTCAGAGGTATCTAAGTGGATTACCACCTTCTATTGGTGACAAGATTCAGTATGATGACCCTAAGTCTATGGAAGAAAAAATAAGAAGAGAAACAACATAGAGAAAATCCTACCTTCCAGAAGGCTTGGGAAGACAAGAATAAGTTCAAGAAGGAACATAGGCAGAAGGGAAACAAGCCTCCCTTTTTCAGAAACAGTCCTCAGGGACAACCATCTTTTAGAGAGCCCAGAAAGGCTGAAGTGGGTGGAAAATTGCCAAGGCAGACACCTATGGAGTGTTGGGGTTGTAAAGGAAACCATAGGTACAGAGATTTCCCCCACATAAATGATAAAGAAAGAGTCATCCACAATGTTCAACAAGATGAAAAAGTGGAGGACATGGGTAGTATAATTCCAAGGATCTACGCAGCCTTAGACAACAAGCAAGCTGAATTTCAATCGCACATGATTGAAGTGGAAGGTATGATTAACAACCAACCACTTACTGTTTTAATTGATTCAGGGGCTAGCCATAGTTATATAGATCCTAGAGTGGTGGAAGGTTTTCATTTATCAAGAAGCAAACGTGAAAAGTCTTGGTTAGTGCAGTTGGCTACAGGGACCAAGAGGAAAGTCACTGAGTTGGTTAAGTCTTGTCCTGTGGACATGAAAGGGTTGAGCACGAAAGATGAATTGAATATTCTGCCTTTAGGCTCTTATGAATGTTTAATTGGGATGGATTGGTTGGACAAACACCATGCCCTCCTGGGCTATTGTAACAAGGAATTTACTTGCCTAGATAAGGAGGGGAATCAGAAAACGGTCCTAGGAATTCCAAGAGTTGTAATTGTCAGAGAAATTTCAGCATTACAACTGAAGAAATGCTACAGGAAAGGTTGTCAGTTGTTTGCAACCCATATGGAGGAATCATCTAAGGATGAGGTCTAAAATATTGGATACCATGCGGTACTAAAAGAGTTTGAAGATGTATTTCAAGAGGTACTCGGAGTACCTCCGAAGAGAGATATCGATTTCTCTGTAAATTTGATGCCTAGAGCAGCTCCAGTGTCGAAAGCACCTTATAGAATGAGCACACCAGAGCTGAAAGAACTTCAGTTGTAGCTTGAAGAGCTTCCAAGGAAGGGGTACATTTTCCCAAGCATGTCGCCTTGGGGTGCCCTGGTTCTATTCATGAAGAAGAAGGATGGAACGTTGAGGTTGTGCATCGATTTCTGGTAATTGAACAAAGTAACTATCAAGAACAAGTACCCTCTGCCAAGGATTGATGACCTCTTCAATTAGTTGAAGGATGCGAAGATATTTTTGAAGATAGATGTCAGATCGAGATATCACCAGGTAAGAATAAAGGATGAATACATCAGCAAGACCTCCTTTAGAACAAGGTATGGTCATTGCGAGTTCACAGTGGTGCTGTTTGGGCTATCGAATGCACCTACTATTTTTATGTGCTTGATGAATGGTGTGTTCAGGGACTATATAGAAAACTTTGTCATAGTCTTCCTCGATGAAATTATGGTGTATTCCAAGTCATAGGAAGAGCATGAACAACACCTGAGGATGGTGTTGCAAGTGCTAAGAGAGCACCAGTTCTATGCCAAGTTGAGAAAATGCTCATTTTATCAGGAACAGATCCATTACTTGGGGCATATTATTTCAGAAGAAGGGATCATCATGGATCCTGAGAAGGTTGAGGCAATCAGAGAATGGTCAGCGCCAAGGAATGTGGCAGAAGTTCAATCCTTTATGGGTCTAGCGAGATATTACAAAAGGTTTATCGCAGGGTTCTCAAGGATAGCTCACCCTATCACTTCTTTGCAAAGGAAGGAGAAGAAGTTTATGTGGACAGAGGATTGTGAGAGAAGCTTCCAACAATTGAAGCAAGTGTTAACCAGTGTTCCAATCCTAATGGTAGAAAACCCAAATGAAGATTTTGTGGTATGCACCAATGCATGTAAGGAAGGTCTAGCAGGAGTCCTCAGCCAAAATGGATTCGTAATATGTTATGAGTCTAGAAAGTTGAAAGAGCACGAAAATAATTATGCCACTCATGATTTGGAGTTGGTAGAAATCATTCATGCTCTAAGGAAATGGATACATTACCTCATGGGGAGGAGATTTGAATTGAGAATAGGCCACAATGGTCTGAAATACTTGTTTGACCAGCCCACCCTAAACGCTAGACAGAGTAGGTGGCTGAAGTTTCTGTGTGAATACGACTTTGATATCAAGAATATCAAAGGGAAGGAAAACAAGGTGGCTGATGCACTCAACAGAAAGGTGCACAGCTTACATGCTACAACCATTAGCATGTACCAAACTAATATAAAGGGCAGAATTTTGGAGGCTGCAAATACAGATTTGCAGTACAGATATTTGGTAGCAAAGCTACAGCAAGGTAATATGCCACAGAAAGTGGAGATTTATAAAATAGAGGCTGATGGAATAATTCTGTACAAGAACAGAATTTACGTACCTAATGTCCAAGACTTGAAACATATAATTTTGCATGAAATGCATAATGTCCCTTATGCAGGGCACCCTGGATATCAAAAAACTATGGCAGCAGTCAAGAGCCATTATTTATGGACAGGTATGAAGAAATATATTTTTGAATACATCACCAGTTGTATGGAGTGCCAGAAGGTTAAAGTTGAGCACATGCACCCAACAGGGTTGCTGCAACCTTTACCCATTCCTAAGTGGAAGTGGGAAGTGGTGACAGTGGATTTCATCACAGGATTGCCCAAAACAGACAAGCAGCATGACTCAATCATGGTGGTGGTGGAAAAGCTTCTGAAAGTTGCCCATTTTATTCCACTAAAGACTACTCATAAGGCAGCAAATGTTGTTGATATTTTTATGAAGGAAGTGGCACGATTGCACCGAATTCCCAAGACAATTGTGTCTGACAGAGACCCAAAATTTACCTCATATTTCTGGAAGGGGTTATTTAAGGGATTCGAAATGAATCTAAATTTCAGTATAGCCTACCATTCTGATTCGGATGGGTAGATAGAGCGGGTGAATTGAGTGATAGAATACATACTAAGAATGTATGTGATAGAAAAACCATCGAAATGGGAAGACTACCTACACTTGGTAGAATTCGCCTACAACAATGGGTATCAAGCATCATTGAAGATGAGCCAATTTGAAGCACTTTATGGAAGAAAGTGCAATACTCCAGTAAGCTGGGATAATCCAGCTAACAGAACAATAGTTGGGTCAAAGTTGCTCAAGGAAATGGAAGAGAAAATGCTAAAAAATAAGCAGAATTTAAAAGTTGCCCAGAATAGGCAGAAAATTTATGCTGATAAAAAAATAACCCATGGGGAGTTTAAAGTGGGTGACCATGTTTTCCTGAAAGTGAAAGCTAACACAAGTTCCCTAATGATGGGAAACTGTGCCAAGTTGGCAGCCAGATTTTGTGGTCCATTTGAAATCCTAGGAAGGATTAGGCTAGTTGCATATATGCTTGCATTACCTACATCCATGATTGTACATAATGTGTTTCATTGCTTAAGAAATATATACCTGATGCTAATCATCTTATCGATCGGAAAGTGATTCAGGTGGAGCAAGAAGGTGTCCTGCAAGTGCATCAAGTGCGCATATTGGGCAGGAAAAGCAAACAGCGCTAGAATCGAGCTATAGGTCTTGTAAAGGTCTAGTGGACCTGGTATGGTCATGAGGATGCGACATGGGAGCATGAGGATTCTATGCAGGCAAAATACCTGCATCTTTTTGAATATTTTGAAAATCATGTGGATGTTGTGTGAAAGTTGCACTAAGGATAGTGAAAAAATAAGGGGAGGGGATTGTAATATCCCAAAGGACAAGCCCTATGGTAATCATGTTTTGTAAATCATGCTTTGTAGGTTGGTGAGCCGAGTATTGATAAGTTTATAGGCTTATGTGTTTATTAGGATAGAGATCCTAAGTGTTAAAGGCCAAGAGCCTACATGTAATTATGCACATTATTAATAAAAGATAAGCTTCTTTTTGTGTGGACCGACCACGATGAATGAGTGATGGGGGACTAAGCTTCCAAAAAGCTTGGATAAGGGAGAGGGGGCTGAAAGGTAAGAAAGAGGGGCTAAGCTTGGGGGCTTAAGCCCTTGGGAATAATAATTTATTATTATTCCAAAGTACTGTGTAAATGTATATGCTTTGTCCTAAGTTCCTGGAGAGGAATGCATGCTGATGGAGCGCATACAGATTCATGGGTGACATGTGTCGACCCAGGTGCATGTAGTTAAAACCATAGGAATAAGTCGTGTTGGGAGTTCTTCATTTTCTCCAGCCATCACCTGAGTTCGGGGGTTGGAACTTCCAACTCGCCATCCTCCGTCTGAACTCGTGATTATCCATGATCGACCTCTTTCTGGTATTGTTTTCAGATCCCTTACCTGGAAAGTTCAAGCATGTGCGTGAGATCTCTGTGCACCCTTACGCAATCCCGAAACCATAACAATGAGTATGTTCCATGTTGCATGATTGAGAAACTCGAATTTGTCTGGGTCATGTTGTGTTATCCCAGTGGGTTGTTCTGGCAGCATAGTTCCTGATCGTGTGAGGTTGCTTCCATTGACTATGCATTGTTGAGACTTGCTATTGTGTCCTCACTATGTTGGAATTGGTCACAAGAACAGGATGCCAAATTTGTGAGAAACTCTCTCTAGGTGAGAGATTGTGTTGAGGAAGTAAGAAATCCTGGAAGGGGTCTTGTAGCTGCTATAGAACTCTGATACTTCCGGTCCAGTTTGTTGCTGAATCCCAAGGCAAGAGAGGTTAGTAGCCGAAGAACTGTCTTGGTTACAATGAAGTTGTATACTCTTGGGGTGGGACAGGCATGTGGGGAATGAGAGTCTGTGAGCAGTGGGCATAAGTGACTCCTAGGATAAAATCCTTCCTCTGTAACTGGGTGTCTTCCCGTTGACCTTGCCTAGCCTAGGATTCCCCGCCCAGTGAAGCTTAATCCCAATTCGGGGGTGACCTACTACTAAGAGTGATGAGAAACACAGTCTTAAGGCTGGGAGGTTCGTGGAATGTCTGCACGCAGTTGGTGATTTACATCTAGTTTCAAAGATAAGTATATGCATGTGCTCAAATTCATCTTTTAAAAACATGCATGTGATGCTTGAAATATTATCATGTATTCCGTTGCGATGATGTTTACTGTTGCGCATATGAATTATTGTTAATGTCATGGATTATGTATGCTATCAGTAATTATGTGCTTACTCTGTGTTAATGTATTGAATTTATTTAAATGCATGTTATATAAGTGTTATTCCGCAGTAGAATTACTCCTGACGTGGATTGACAGCCTGGAGGATGTTACAGTATGGTATCATATCTTTAAAGGGATAAATTCATAAGTTTTGGTAGCATTTCCCGGCCTTTGGAGGGTCGGGGATGTTACAAGCGACATGTTAACACACCTGAAGCATGAAACTCTGAAATCCAAACCTCCGAAGTATTCTCTAGGGGTTTGACCTTTTAATAATCAGGAGGCTCCAAAATAACTTGAGAAAAAGTATCATTCGATCAAATGAAAAAAATCATCAATGGTGAGAATCAAGCGTGCTTTATTCTTATTTTAACTGGGAAAGAAATCTATTTAAAGTCTAAAGTTTAGAAAAATATACATGTTCCAACACAGTAAAAAACAAAAACAAAAAAGATATTGTACAAGACATCAAAAGATAACAACAGAGGCACAGTGCACCAAAAATAGAAGGAGAACGCGCACTCGACAATGCTAGACCAATGTAGACAAGGCCAAAGGTCACTACAAAGAGGAAATAAGTGGGAAAGGAGGATACGCAAAATAAGAATCAACTGATGGCAACTATTGGAACTAAAATCCAAAAACCACTGACGAGACGCTACATTAATCGCGCCAACTGGCGACAGCAAGGGAAATCAATGGCAAGTACGAGGGAAGCGATGGTTCAATTAAAGCATAATTGTGGTAACATCTCTGACAAGCTTCACATGATGTCGATACAAAGAAAGAACATGAGAGAGGAAAGGTTATTGTGAAATCAGGGAGGGTTTAGAGCGATAGAGCATACAAAGCAAAGAGTGAAGGTTGCAGAGGTTGTAGAGGCCACTGAGCTCGATGAATGACAACTTTACCACCATGGCACCATCCAAACAGGGCAAATGGAGCTAGACTTCCATACAACCCCGAAGTAGAACCAGAACACAATCACAACCATGGAGAAGCAAACATCAACCATCTCATCCCTGAGAAGTTGTCAATGTGGACAAAATCCCATCGCCTGATACAACACCAGGAATCCCCACACTCATTGTGGAAGAAACCTAATAGAAAACACCAGCGAGCATGGAAATTGATATGCCGAAAGAGGGATAGGACCAATAGGATGAGGATGCAGGCAACAAAGTACAACCCAAAAACCCTGTAGCAGCCCCGAGAGTCAATGGGATGGCTCCATATCAGGAAGAAACTACTGCGCCAAAAATATCAAAGAAAACCACATCAAAACAACCAAAGGAGAGAGCAGTGGAAGATGTCACTCATAGACCAGAGGAGTCTGTCAAAGGATGAACAATGGAGGCTAGAACCTTGAGTCATCCACCACAGTGAAAGGGAAAGAAGATGGTACCTAGGTCACCATGCAGGAAACCCACCGCATCCATTGTCTTGTCACATATTTTGGAAGGGGTATGTGTTCAAAAAAAATTGTTAGGCCACATAGAGAAATTGAAGTACTCATACCATGATGTAACGGACACGGAAAAGTTCCCATAGTTCGCCAAGAAAGTCTACCTACAGACTGTGGGTATAGGACCCGTTGGTCAACCAATTAATCAACCATTCCAGTGGGCAGCGAGACTAGCCAAGATCGGGATTCTAGGTCTATTGGACCTACCACACTTTGGGAGGGGCCAATATGAAAACAACTACCTCAAGCAGTTGATGGAAGTCACACATGGCAGATACCTATGGCTAGAGAAGTTCATCTCCATAGACGTAGAGTTCATCGCATACATCATAGGGCTGCAATCATAGGGGGAGGATCCCACACATGTAATACCCCAGGCCGACCCCCGTGAAATGTACTCATGTTTGTAGGCTGGTGAGCTGAATGTTGATGATATGGTAGGCTTGTGTGTTATAGGCTGCATATATTGGATGCTTAGGCCAATAAGCCTAATTTGTTTTTGTATATGTAATTATGCAGATCATAAATAAAATTACCCATCATTGTGTGTAGAATGACCACGAAGAAAGAGTGATGGGGGACGAAGCTTCATTAGGTAGGTAACGGGATGTGACTGAGAGGCTAGGAAAGAGGGGCTAAGCTATAGGGCTTAACCCAAGTGAATATTATAATATATTCCTAAAAAATGAAAATATTAAAGTGGGGGGAAATAAACCCAGTTATCCTAAGTTCCTGGGAAAGGGAACGAATTCTAAATGGAGTGCATGAAACTCCAGGAAGACAGGTGTCAAATTGGGCGCATGCAGTTAAAGCTATAAAGTTAGCTCATTGGGGGGGTTCGCTGCTCATTCTCCCATCCTTCACCTAACTCGTTTGGCCTCCATCATCGACCCCTACATCTTTCATGCACCTCTGAAACTAGTAACTCAGAAAGCCGACTTGTGTTTTTTGTGAAGCCCATCATATCTGTACTTTCCAAAACCATGTTGTGCCTTACCGAATTGTGGTTGTTTCCATCCCCTAAGCTATATTGAACCTTTGTTGTTTTCCTTGCCTTGCTAGAACTGAGTTGAAAGTGGTTGAAGAGGCAGGTTTTCAGGCCTATGAGCAACTCTCTCCAGGTGAGAGAGTTTGTTGGGAAGTGATTTTCTCCTAGAGAGAGTCCATCACCAGCTATGGATCTCTAAGAATTCCTAATCCGACCTATTTTCGAGACCTTGAAAGGGAAGTGGAGTAGTCGATGGACTATGGAACAATGAAGGTGCATATTCCCGGGGTGGAACAAGAATGTGGGGAATGAGAGTCCATTAATAGTGGACGTAAGAAGTCTCTTGGAGAGAATCCTTCCAATTGCACTGTGCAGTCTCCTATAACCTCAACCTAGTCTAGGATTCCCTTGCCCTGGGTGGAGCTTAGTCCTAGTTCGAGGGTGATCCATTGTTGAGCATGATAAGAAATGTGGTATAAGGCTGGGAGGTTCGTGGAAGGTCTGCACGCAGTTGGTTGATCTCAATTAAAAGATAAGTATTCATTTCCCCTGTTCATTCACATGCTATGTATTTATATATGTTGTTACATCTATGGTTTTGTCTGTATTATTTCATGTATGATTTTATGGTTAATTCTATATTAATATGTGTATGGTTATAATATGTCATCTATGTTCTTAGACACAAAATGTTTAGTATTATTTCCGCATGAATAAGTAGCATGAACAGTGTACTGTAATTGTTAAGCTAAGAAAAACATCTGCAGTGATGTTTCTCGGCTTGGTGGATGGGAACGTCACAACATGGTTGTTGAGGACAAGATATGAATTGATCTTACTCAAGCATTTTTAGACTTTACTTGGCTAAAGTAAAGTAGACAGGAATATCACCCTATTTTTATAGCCAACAAAAATATATATCCTAACTCACAAGTATTAATTACAAGTGCTTAGGCTAGTCTTTTATGAACAAAAAGCTTGCTGGAAATTCACTTTTTATGTATTTTTCTGAAAATATCAGTTTTTGAAATAAATGTAATAACATAAGTAAAGACACCAAGATCATAATCAATGTAGATGAGCATAAAAAAAATCCCTTATTTCATTCCAATTCACAAAAGAGTCATTGTCTTTACAAAACTTCACATAGAAATCTTGGACCAAAGTCAAACTTAGAAATCCCCGATGGAACATACAAAAGGACCTCTGATAGAAAACCAAAACTGGACTCTAAAAGATGGATCATCTTGCCACAGATTTCTGCCCACTCGACTCTGGACAATAGCCTTTATTAGTCATGAAAGTTAATTCACAAACAGACAAGTCTACACATACTATCAAAGATAGATCAACACCTCTAAAGAACAAGTGTCTGAATGATTTGATTCAGCCTTGAATGTTCATGTCTACAATAAGACCCTGCTATCACAAAAGAGAATTAGGCTATGATGAATATATGAGTGAATGAAAACTAAACTTTCTCAACATAACTCAAAGAGAAAACCTTAGCATGCTTTGTGCTTCTATCCTCCCCCTGTTCCTCTCCTTAGTTCAGCTTTTAACAATTTAGAATTGGTTAGAGTAGTTGAACTAACTTATTAGTTAAGCTAACATAAGACCTTAACTAAATTTAGTTAGGGGGACCAGTAGTAATTATAATAAGGATCATCATTAAATAATAACTAATAGGTGGGACCCCTTGTGACTCCCTTTAGTTCATAACCATCCTAACCATCATAACATAATCCATTAGTTAAGCAAACACACTTCCTTGTGCCTCCCATCAACATATATACTTTTGGAAATTTTAACTCATGAAAGTTGAAATTATTTCAAAAATAATACTTCATATATTCAAAATAAAACATGCTCTCAAAAATCCCTGAAGTCAACCTGTCATTGCGGGGCTTGGAAAGGAGACCTTGAAAGCCTAGGTAGGGCTACTTCCTGCCCAATCCAACCAAATAATCATGCATGTGTATTCGATTATAAAATAGTATCTTTGAATAGCCATGCATGACAACTCTTAAAATATGAAATAGATTTGGCTCAGAATGTATCAGGATCATGCAATCCAATCCATACAAATTGTTTTAGCGTTAATCAATGAACAAGGGGGTGGAAAAAATGTTTAGGGATACATGAGAGGTTTGTAATTAGCGAAAATATGATATAATGAAAGGGAAGACATATGGTGACTTATCAATGATAACAACAGTCAACTGTAACCAAACCAATAAACCTCACTGCAATCCACACAGAAGTCTCCCATTTTTATCCAATCTAACACAGAATCTTCCTTAACTGTGATCAATATCAGAACAGGGGGTGAACAAAATGAATATGGGATATGTGAAGGGTTTATAATTAGCGAAAAATGAGATAATGAGGGAGGGAGAAAATGTTTATTGTTCATGATATTAATCAAGAAATCCATAACATATTTGTATTAAGGAAAATATGCATAAACCAACAATCAGATGACTGAGTAATAGTTCCTGTACATTTGCCTAGTTTCACTGCCCATTAATATCCAACACAGTGCCATTACAAAATAAGTATTTCACACACTTTGCAAGAGGTTATGTCCCTTTTATTTGTGTGTTCTGCATTTTATAACAGTCAACAACAACACTCATTCTCAATCTGTAACTTTTAACATCCATCACCGCCATACAAATTCCAGGTCCACATCTATATTTCCAAGTAGTGTTTCCCAAAAAATAATAATGGAGTCTCTACAAAACCAATCAAGATCTATAATGATACATTCCCATACATATATATGCAATAGAAAGATTAAAATAATCAAGACCCCACATGCCATGCCTGAAAGGCAATTGTCTATAAAACCAACAGTCATCATTTAGACATGGGCTATGCAGAAGCCAATTTCTGAAACCCTATAACCAGGTCATTGTGAAAAAATATCTCAGTGTGACTTAAAGTTGAGCCAAACATCCCCCACAACTGTCATCAATAGTGATCAATTGAAAAAAGACAACTTCACTTAGAATTCAGGGGTATCACTAGGCATACAAAACAAGCCCTCCATATTATACGCGTTGCACAACTAAAAGGATTCCACAGTGTCATAATTCCCATAACCACACAGCAATATATAACCATGACATAACTCAAAAACTTTAGTCTAGGCCATTTATTAGTTCACCTGTGAGTGACCAAGCCACACACATTCAAGTGTATTCTACCAATGAAAAGAGGTGCAGTAAACATATCCAAACCAAACTTCTAATTCTCAGAACATCACCTACACGATGCAACATGCGTGAACAACACCAAACCTCTATGACTAATGCCAACCACTATCTGAACATCATAAGAACCATTCTAACAGTTGCATAGTAACCAACAATTCTGCTATGTGGTAAGGGAAACAATAGGCCAACAACCGCGATCACGGTGTATACCACGAACCAAAACAAAATTGACAGAGGCCCTTTCATAAAAAAAAAAATTGGTTATTTGACAACAGGTAGGTGACTGTGACCCTTAGAAGTGAAATTGGCAATGCAGGGATCATGCCATTGTCACAGAGGTATTGGCCAAAAACCATGCTAACACGACAGATATATGAATCACGGGTGATCCTGTATTCGAAATAATAGGCCATAATAAACTTAACATGCCCGAAAAACTTCTTATGCAGCTCCAGTCTAGAGGTTTTATGGGTTTGCACAGTAGCCTTCGCAGGAAGGATGGGGCACCGACTACGGTGGAAATTTGGGGCTAAAGGAACGCGCTCAAGGAGGAGCACGATGCTTGTGGACGGGAGGCATTTCCTCGACAGGGTTGGACAGGGTTCTAGTTAAACCCAGGAAAGGAAAAGACAATCATCCAATCATCCTTTTAAAAGAAACCCTTTAACAAACGCAGTGGAAACAAAATTATCACCCAAGAAGACCATGAACTCACAAAAATTATATGTAGAACCATCGATTTCCATTAAAATCCGGAACCACACATTTGCAACACTCAGGACAACACAAACCTATACAACTAAGCCGAAAGCATTTCATAACCAGAGTGAAGTCAAGAATGGCCAAAAGAGACATACATGTCAATCGAAAACCTTAAGACGAGGAACAATCAAGCGGTTTCACCCTGCTAAAAATCCGGAGTGTGAACACAATTGCCAAATCAAACAATATTCCGATGAGGGTGGAGACCAACGGGAAGGGTAAAGGTGACGTGCAGTAAATGCAATTCACCTCCACCCACATCACAATTACTCCATAGTACATGCCAACGAGATCCCCATTAACACCATTAATCCACCAATGCATCGATAATATCAACACATTAAACCATAACATAATAAAAGTTCCACAATTCAACCATTACATCCTTACCAAATGCACCACCCATTTCATAACTCAAATAAATCGCTTGACAACTATACAATAGAATCATCACTAACAACGTAATCACCATAAAAAAAATGCAAGCCACTACTTCCATGAGCCACCGAGGTTCGTAGCACATGCATATCAGCGATCGATTGCATCAATCCAATTCATAACCATTGTATTCTCTCCTTGCCAAAATGTGCCACTAAATTTTCCACCATATGCATATCAAATGTAACTTAACAATATTTCATAGACATTTTCTTGTTAGATAGGAGTTAACCACTATCAACAAGAATTTTCATCCATATAGTATCACAGCACTGGGTTTCTTTTGTACTAGATATAGTATTTTGTTTTCCTCAAAATTTATTTTTGAGATTTTCACTAACATTTGTTGTGCAGGCACGAGAAGAACAAATACCATAATGAATAGCAGGTTGTAGTATCATTAAAGAACAACATCCCAAAGTTTAACTAATGAAAACCATATTCTCATCAACTGTGTAAACCCTTGCAACTCATCATCATGAAATGAACAGACCTGATCTTTAAAAGTCCAAGAGGGTCCCACCAACTAGCATTATTTAGTGTTATATAATAATAGGCTTAGCAACACTTTGCGGGTGAAATTACGTTGACGTTTTCAATCATCAACAAGTTGGTGACTCCACAGAGAAATTTTTTTTCAACAGATTGGAACTCAGAACTCATGGTTTCATAGACCAAGAACAGTAATCTCAAGAATACATGACTTTAATGATTATGCAACAGAGGGGAAGTGAGCGGATTGAAAGGAAAAGTGACTGGGAATTTAGGAATAACTCCTAGAAAAATGTTAGGCATGAGGGGTTTTACCGTTGTATGCATAATCATTTGTATGTAATATTATCTCAACTTAAAATGGGGAACTTAGATATTTTTTCTTAAGATCTCGATGGATGAAGAATTGGCAAGAAGAAGCAGGAAACCACCAACTCTTTATATGACAGCAGTGAAAAAGAATATAGCAATTTCCAAGGGTCCTTTAGAGACAACATCATAACAGTTGTGTAAGCTTGATTGTTATAGACTAACAATGCTTGTAGGAGTGTCACTATGGAAAACATGATCCAACATCCTAATTCAATCACTCTAAAAGATGATAAAGACCAAAATCTGACTGAAATAATAATGCAGAAATCAAAACAACAACAGTAAATATATAACCATTCAAAATCCTAAAATAAAATTTGACTTAGAAAGTAGAAATAAAAGTGTTGTAAGGCAAGAAAAGAGCACAAAATTGGGAAGCAGAGCTAAACTACTAGTATACATAATATTACCATTAGCAAAAATATATTCATGCTGGCCCCTCACAATATTTCAAATGAGGACTGCTAATGGTGTGGAAAAACATTTGTCTCTGTAATCCCTTTAAAACTTATGAGTCAATGTCCAAGACAAAAGTAATCCGGAAATGGCCCAACACTTGAAATCCTGATGTAGCTATCATCCCTTTGATGGATACAATTAAATCATCGAGATAAGAATGGATACTGAACAATTTATCAAAAGTTGTGTTTATAGACCTTCTCAAGGCGATACTTGTACCAAATAAGACAGAGGGCAGGCAATTGTAAGACGTAGTATCACGATTAGTAGTGAAAGTGGTTTTGTGATAATTTGTCTCTTCCACCTTGATTTTATTCTAACCAAGGAAACCGTCAAGTAAGGGCTCCAAGTATAAATCTACGATCTGTTGCTGAAACATTTCCATACTGAGAGGAGAGAAATGATTTCTTATAATTGCTTGCCTGAAAGTTCGAAGACTAGTGCAGGTCCTAAAATAATCAGGGGTCTTCAAAGCAGGTTCCCACTTTGAAACCCCTTCATGGTGGACCGAAAAAACCATTTCAGTCCTTAAGAAATCTCCCAAATCCCTTCGAAAGTTTGTTTTCAGTGCAGAGTTAACAAGTTTCTATTTTTGCGTCACTGTTTTCATAGGACGTTGAACAAGACTTGGATCAAAACCACGAATATCCACATTAAACCAATAAAAAACCTTTTGAATTCCACCAAATAACCTAGCAGACCTCATCTCTCCTTCCTATTTTTCTTTGTTTCATCCAACACTCAAGGAAAACGAACTCTCGAGAGGGGTCAAGCCTTCAAGAATTTTGTTATTTTCTACATATATAATCTCCTCATGCTTGAGAGGTTAATTTTGAATGACAACATAATTTCTTTCATCATTAGGGATGGATTTCCAAGGTTCTTCGTTATCAGAAATGTATGAACGATGTAGATATTGGAAAGCACAATCAGGCCAGTGAGGCAAGATCTGATGAGTAGGAGAGGCTATGAAGACAGCTAATCGATCAGCTATAGAATTCAACTCTTTCCTAACATGAGTGATGTTAAAATATAGGAGATTCAAGACAAGTTCCCAAACTATTTTGGAATATTGTTCCATCAGATTGTTGCTAGCAGAGCATGTCTTACGTATCAGGTTTACAACAAGCTTAGAATTTTCGAAAACTGAAAGGTCGCCACAACCAAGATTAAGGGCATTCTCAATGCCTAACAACAAAGCTCTAAAATCAGTGGCATCGTTTGAGCAAGAAAACTCTAACCTATATGACAAATTATGAACCTTTCCTGCAGGGGTAACCAAGACAATACCAACCCTGTTAACCTCATTAGAATGTGAACAATTGAAGTGCATATGTCACAATTCATCCTCTAAATCAATTCTTTCCAGAGGAATATCATCCTCTTCAGCAAATATGGAATACACTCCTAGGTCTTCTCCGATATAGTTTACACTAGACTGTGGAACATTCTCTATGTAGGGTGAGATCCTTCCTTCTCTAAGGACTATGATATTCTTTCCATTCCGAGGAACAGATAGATGTGTCCCATTGAGCAAGAGGTATCCACCTATTAGGGCTTGCCCATATCTCCCAAAGATAATTGAGTAATTTCTTACAGGAATATCGATCACCTGAATGTTGAGCATTGTTCTTATCTCAGGATGAGCGCTTAAAACCAAGGTTACATCCTTAATCTCACCTATGGTTGTTTGTTGTAGACTATTATAGGAGAGCATGCTTCTGGCATTTTTTGTTTGTACAAGACAAGCCTAGTTCTTCCATAATAATCTTCGACATCACACTTGGGCCCGAACCACCATCCATGAGGCAACAATGGGCAATTTTATTCATGATTTTTACATAAATATAAAAAGGGGGATTTTTTACAGGGTATCTAAAATTATGTACACCTACTTCATTTTCAGAAGAATCCTCTTCATCTACCTCTTCGAAAAGATTGGATACAACGAAAGCTTTTCCTTCCATGAATTGTTTCAGATGCATCTGTTGTTCAGGGACAGAAACCATGTCTAAGAGGGTTGCATCTACCTTAATGTTGGGAAATTGATTCAGGATATTGTATTTGGAAGAGGGGGGAGAGGGAGTGATTCTTTGACTTTCAGAAATTTTAGGAGCCTGGGGTGCGACAACGATTGAGGATGAACTTGGGCTAGAGGAACTGCGAGGAGGGTCAAAGTTTCCCTTTGGGGCATAGGCTTTGTTTCTAGTGTTGATGACCATAACATCTTTGGCTCTGAAAAATCTAGGACAGTGATAGTGGCTTTTGGTCGTTTACCAAATATCTTGTCTCTGGCACTCTTCCTTACCTCACATGTGGTTTCTTCGTGGTGTTCCTTGCAAAAGTTACACCAACTCTGAGGCAGGATAGCCTTCGGTTGGAAATTATTTTCAACTGGACCTCTAAAAGGAGGAGCAAAAGAGGATGAAGGTTCAGGAGTGAGTGGGTTTATGACACCTTTTCGCTCAAAAGCTATCATACGGTTGTTCATATCTTGTACTAGATGTAAGAGAGCAAACATATCGGTCTGTCTAATTGATTCTCTCTGGGGTAGACTAGTTCATTCAAGTTGTTCCTCATACTTTGAACAAGTGTGTGGAGAGGAACCGATATTATCAATTGAATTTTCTTCAAGCCTATGATGGTAAGGAGAAGGTAATGCATTGTAGTAATGCATGAAGGCGGCTTGGTTCTGGGGGTGGATAAGTTCTTGGATTTGATTATACAACTTGGTAAAATACAAGTTGAAGGACCTAATGGTCTCACCATATTTGTAAGTGACGTTGTTGTACTCCCTTAACTTCTCAGCAGGGCTTTTGGATTTCCTGTAAGTGGATCAGAACCAATAAATCAGCTCCTCCCAAGTAGACAAGATCTTAGGAGGAAGGTCAAAGAAATCAATCACAACCTTTCCTTCCAAGGAATTAACAAACAAGCGCATGCAAGTGTCATTGTTGTTAGCCCCTATATTATGACAAGCATTCGAAAATTCCACTAGGTGTTCATTAGTACTGACAGTGTTATTTCCTAAAAACTTATGAAAATGTTCTTTAAACTTCGAAAGCGGGCAAGTAGCAAGTGCTAGGTTAAGAGGAGAAGACACATGCCATGGTGTGGTCATGGCATCTTCTTCGAACTGAAAAAGGCCATACTTTTTAATGACTTTCGTGGGGTTTGTAGTATATTGGACATGGATATGGTGAATTTACAAGCTACCAATCACCGATGGCGATGAAGATTGGGAAGATGGAGCACTTCCAGTGCCACCAGAGCCACCATTAGATGCCATTCTATGGATTATAGGTGAGGAAAAGAAAGATGATTTGGATGAATCGGATAAAGTTCTTCTTAGAGAACTTTGTTGGGTAGATAACACAGTGTTTCTCCTTCCTATTTCAGCAATAGGATTGATTTCAGGTGACAAGCCTCTTCTTCTTCTAGAAGCATGAGAATTTAAGGACATGAAAGAAAGGCCAAAACTAAAGAAACAAAAGGTTATTGTTGGTTTCTGGGCTACCTACTTCTAGCTTCCAATTGGACACTAATATCCCTTTCAATTACTGCCCAAGAATGACAAAGCTCAGCATGGGTCCTAGCAGTGTCAAATAGTATGGAACAGGTTCAAAGCAATGTTGGTCTAATCTTGGAGACCGAGCTCACGATTGGCCTACCTTACAATAGGAACAGTCATTAATAGAAAACAATCCAAGAATCAAAAACAGAAAAAGAAATATGTATCAATGAAAATCGAGTATGGAAATTAACTAGAGAGATATCAAAGATCTCCCCAGTGGAGTCACCAAATAAATGTTGAGGACAATATATGAATTGATCTTACTCAAGCATTTTTAGACTTTACTTGGCTAAATTAAAGTAGATGATAATATCACCCTATGTTTATAGCCAACAAAAATATATATCCTAACTCACAAGTATTAATTACAAGTGCTTAGGCTAGTCTTTTATCAACAAAAAGCTTGTTGGAAATTCACTTTTTATGTATTTTTCTTAAAATATCAGTTGCTGAAATAAATGTAAGAACTGAAGTAAAGACACCAAGATAATAATCAATGTAGATGAGACATAAATAAACCCATTATTTCATTCCAGTTCACCAAAGATTCATTGTCTTTAGAAAACTTCACACATAAATCTTGGACCAAAGTCAAACTTAGAAATCCTCGATGGAACATACAAAAGGACCTCTGAAAGAAAACCAAAACTGGACTCTAAAAGCTGGATCAACTTTCCACAGATTGTTTCCCACTCGACTCTGCACAATAGCCTTTATCAGTCATGAAAATTAATTCACAAATAGACAAGTCTACACAGACTATCAAAGATAGATCAAGACCTCTGAAGA